>OOFG01007318.1:6308-16576 GCA_900323295.1 Molva molva
CGTCCTTTAACAATGACAAAACATTATGGCACCATGCCAAAGTCAACACCAGCCTCCACTGGCATCAAGAAGTCTCAAGAGCATTGTTGTCCAGTCTGGCCTCTTTTAATCATCAGACCTATTACTACCCACCCACTGCTAAAGCTGCTACGATGTTTGTGTGCACACATCCATTGCATTTTCAGCCCTGGTCCTCAGCATGATTGCTCATTTGTTTTAATGACTAATGCTGAGGACCTGTTATTTCTCGATTAATTTCATAGATGGTTCATCCCTTGTGTATGTCTTGGACAGCTAGAATTGAGATGAATTCTACTGATGTTTATTCTGCCTTTAGAAGAGCAGTTGCCGCCTTGACGAAAGGTTATTGCGCATCTCAAGAACCTTTGATGAATGCATGTCGGCATGTTTATAATTAAAATCCCTCCATTACATCAAGAACATGGCCATATACTGTCATTCAAAGGGACAGATGTTTTCTAGCAAACGTGGTTGCAATGTAGCCCACAGCCTATGGACTGTATGTATGAGCAGAGCATTCAACTAAAGGTTGCCATGGGTGACGAAATGGAATGTCACTCTCCATTATAATTCAACTCATTCACACATTGCTGCTGGATATCTGCATCTCCACTGAAAGCCTGAACAACATACAGTATGTAATGAGTCTCTTCTATTCTAAAATGTTCATTAATGTGATCGAACTTCCATCCATCCCCATGCAAATTCTGCTTAATTTGCGATAATGATGCTGGATGAGTTGGCCATCATCAGCATAATAGTTCAAAAGTTTCAAGAAAACTGCTCCAAAATTGAAAGGAGATCGCTGTTACTGACCAATAGATAATCAAAAACACAACTATGACAAAATGATGGTCAGATTCCAAGATACAAGATTCGATGGCCAGTATATGCACTGATGCATAGGTACAGTGATTTAAAAAAGAGTATCTTAGAATTTCATTAGATTTCATATAGCAAATGTAATATAAATTGGATGGCCAATATAAAACAAACACACAATAGCAAAAACTGTTTAATCAATAGCTCAGAACATATTATAGCACTCTTACGGAAATTAGATATTGAATTGACATAAAGTCGACGGCCTCAACAAAATCATCATAAACACAATATCCGGACAACGCTAAATTCTACAATGGCCATTGAAAGGTGCTGACCAGACAAAACAAAAACACAACTTCCAGAGCTTTGGCTGTAAAAAACGAATTCAAAGAGAGGTTACTGTTTGATGTAACACGCGCACACACACACACACGCACGCGCACGCACACACACACACGCACATACACACAGGCATGCCTCGATGTTCTTCCAGTCAGGCTGAAAAAGCACTTTCTGCAACCACAAAAGGTAAACTTCCTATCTGAAATGCAGAGCTGCCAACTCTCACACATTAAGCTTGAGACTCGCAAATTACCCTCTTCACATTTCTCACTGTGTAATGACGTGCTCATTGTGTGATGACATGCTATTTCGCCACAAACTTAAAGCCCACTTTAAGAACATTTGGACAGACTCCACAAGTGCCCTACATTGAAAAACTATTTGACAGGTGGTGCATATTAGCTTACCAACACTATTACTACCACAAGTACATGTTGTTTGATCTAGTTTGAGTAGGTAATGTTAGGTATCCTGCCTGACTGGCCTATGGAAGATTACCTCGCAAATCCATTCAGTGGTTATCCATTGATGGAAAGCTCAGCTCAATGAGGCGACCTAACGTCACCTGCTACAATGAATTAGAACAACAATTCGCTCTACTGTAGGCGACATGAAACTACACGTAGCTGACTCGCTCACTCACTGACTCCATCCTGTCCACATTGTGGAAAATACTGAGGTCGCGGCCTTTGGCCACCGGCACAATGATCCAAAAACTGTCTTATTTACATATTCATTTTTAATAGTTTTTCATTTCAAGTACAGAAATGAATCCATAAATGTCTTCGGCATGCGGACGAGACCTGAACGGGCCCCCGAAGAAAATGGTGCGCAACTTCCATCTAATCTCATTCAGAGGTTTTCAGAAGAGTTGGCAGCACTGGACATGTTCATTATACTCCACCTCGGCGCAGCCACGCTAAAACACAGGCAACACCGAGTGACAAAAACAGCATTGGCTGCCGAACAGCATCATAAAGTTAGAGAGCGGGAGCATAAATAATGCAGTGGTCATATTTCCTTGGCATCATCTAAATGTATAACAGTCACGGCACGGAGCTCACAGTGGCTTGTGTTGCTGGGAGCCGTGCCGTTTCCCATCCCCCGCTATGGGGAGAGACTCATCTCAGTAGGAAAATGGATGAGTGTGCCGTCCCACTGACTACATAAATTAGGTGCAGCGGAGCTGTAAAGCAGTTCTGTCAGACAGTAAGAGTGCCGCGACAAGATTTTCACACACACACACACACACACACACACACACACACAACATCCATTAGGAGCATGTAGGACTGGACAGCAGCGATGGGAGCAGACGTTCTTCACCCTTAAGTGACCCTGCAGGAGGCAGATGTTTATTTGGTTATTTTCTGCACAGTAAATTGAGGGGCGCATTACTGTACTAAAGTCTGGGGATAAAGTTCCAAAAACATGCCAGATGGACTTCTGCACTTTATCCTTATTGAGCTTAAAACCACTGAGCTGATCGATGAGAACAAGGCTCAATCCCGGCTGATGTCTTCTGATCAAATTAGTGACGTCATAGTGGCGCGTGTGTGTGTGTCTGTGTGCAAGCGTGTCTATGCACATGCACTAATGGACTTTGTGAATTATCTCAGACAGAGCAAAATGGTTTTGTCCCCCTGATTGATTGTGAAAGCGATCCTTTGCGCAGAGCCCAAAAAGCTAAATTAATCGTTGAAGGCTTGAGTGATATGACTGCAGAGTTTACAAAAACTAAGTGGTCATACATTGTGTGGCATAATGACTTTTTACGTAGATTGCCTTCTGCATGTCATGTATAACGTGTTTCCACTGTGTCTGTGTGTGCGTGCGTGCGTGCGTGCGTGCGTGCCTGTTGTATTCACTGACTCTTTTTCAAGTATGACTTTACAAAAATGTTTTGAAGAGCACAACCCATGATACTTGTGTAGAGCGCAGAAAGGCTATTACATAATTTAATCAAATATGTCTTTATTGCTTTTTGACAAAGGTTTGAACAAAAAAGCAAATCATTTATAAGGTCAGACTCAGACTAGGATCAATCCGATGATTGATTTTACCTTGACATTACCTTCCTGCTTGATGTGAGCACATTAATTATTGATTATCACCATTTAGAGAAAGAGCCCTTCAGTCTTTGCACACCAGCTCAACAGAAAATGAATAGGAATACGCAGTGAGTCAATGCCCCTCTTCCACTAAGCACAAAAGAGTTGTCCAATAATCCCAGATTTACATGTAGTGGCAGAAGCCCACATTACATTGCACTGCTTGGTAACCTGCCCTTTTATGACCTGAAGGTATGATTTGAAGGTAATTACGCGCGTCTGACCTGCACTTAACCTGCGTCATACCGCATCTTATCTTACCAGCATAGGTCCAATTTATGCACCATTGTTAATGGTAAGATGCGATAAGATGTATTTATATTTTACCTTCATCATATCGAACATATGCATCTCATAGTCTAATAGTCGACGTCATAGTCGACGTCAGCATATAGATGTCTAACAGACGTTGAAAATAGACGTCTAAGAGACCATTACATATAAACGTTTAATAATAGACGGTGAAAATAGACGTATAATTGACATTGTCATAAAGACTTAATGGAAAAAGACATGGTTTGAAAAATACATCTAATTGACGATTAAAAGATGTCTAAAAGACATCTAAAAGACGTCTAATTGTTTTTTTCAATCACTTTTTCTTTCCTTGTTCTACACCACAAACAGCCAGTGAAGACATATATGAGTCCATTAAAGAAGACATTGCTCACATAATGTAGAGGGTAAAAAACACGTGAAATCAAGCTCCATCGCATTGCAGTCGGTGTCCTCCAGTACACTGGCTTGGTTGGGTTCCTAAAGTACCATCTGAAGCATAAAAGGGCTTTGTACAGCAGCTCCTCCGTGTCTCCAAACTACTGAGCAGAGTATACAGAGTCACCGCCACAGCCGTCCAGCCTGTTCACCTGCAACCATCTCCGCTGGACCACTCCCAGTGCTGAGCCCCATGAGAGGGCAGGCAACCCCTGACACACACACACACACACACACGCCCTGCATCAGAGCACCATCAGTAAACCAACCCCCTAAACCGCCAACCCTCAGACTCGGTGCAGCCAATTGTATGCATGAGGCTTTTATTTTGTATCTCCATGAGCTTAATTAGCTCCTGCAAGTTGGTGCTGGTCACACACATTACCAATGCAAGTCCATTCTGAGCATTGTCTGAAGAGAGTGCATGCGTGCATATGTGTGTGTGTGTGTGTGTGTGTGTGTGTGTGTGTGTGTGTGTGTGTGTGTGTGTGTGTGTGTGTGTGTGTGAGATCGGATGTGGGTTAAGGCGGTGAAAAGGTGAATGCAGGGTCTCCTGCATCTCCAGAGGGATGAACGTCTTCCACCACATCTACAGCTCGCCAGGGGGCCGGCGTCCATAGAGAACTTTCACTTTCCCAGCCAACGCCTGCCTCCCCATGGGGCCCATGTGACCACATGGGCGGCCATCTTCTGCCACAGTCCTACACGGACGCTTGCACCGTTAGCAACATTAGCAGCTCACTCTAAACACCGATGCATGGTGGATGAATGAACTGAATAAATACAGAAAAATAAACAAACAACACAGACACATGTTTCAACGTGTGTGTGAATGTTTGTTTATGTTCTAACCTCACGGCTTACGCTGTAAGAAGCACTTGTGGATTGCTGGGGGAGCTGGCCCACAATGGACCACAATGGCCCCTCTCCTCCTGGGACTAGTAAAGAACTCCGCAGGAAGAGTGGACAGGGAAGCTAAGCTTACGGAGGGGATGTTGAGGGCAAGGTGAGAGGTGGAGGAACAGGAGGAGGAGGAGGAGGAGGAGGAAGGTGAGTGGAGTTCAGAGGTAGAAGGGAAACTTCATAAGAGATACACATGGAGAAAGAGAGAGAGAGAGAGAGGCTAAAGGAGGCGAGGAAGTTGAGAGGAAGTTGAGGAAAAGGGAAGGTCATCCCAGCCCATAAAGAAAGGATGAGAGCTGGAGTTGATCAGTAGGAAGCCCTGCATAATCCTCCTCTGTAGCGGCCAAGACGAACCAGGAAGGAATGGGGAAGAACTGGGAGAAGAACAATGTAAGGTTTCATGTAATGGCCGTATTTATGAGAAATGCCATCACTCAACACATTAGGAAGCTTATCGAACCATTTACGTAAGTAAACAATATAATATGGATATGGAAACACCAGACACGAGCCCACACACACGCACACACACATTCACAAACACTCACACACATGCACGCACACACACTTAAACACACACAATCCCAGTCACACACACACACAGGTCTTTTACACAACATAAATGATACAATAATAAATGATGCAAGACTTCTCATATAGTGCACTGGTATGCTCATATCTGTGCCACAGTAAATAAAGACAAGCAACGTTTAGAGGTTTCTTTGTATACAACAATAACAAAACTTTGATTTTCTCTGAGTCACGTAGCACCAATACCATTACCATTACCATTGCGACCCCTCCTGCAGCTTAGGGTCCATGAACTGCAGCGATCACGTCTGGATGTCCACACTCCAGGCTTATTCCACCATGCCTGGGTTGTTAAAGGAGGAGAGGTGAACCACACACACACACACACACACACACACAAGGAGCAGCGAACACACACCCGCGCGCGAGAGAGCTAATTAATCTTCCGCAATCAGCAACGGGGGCTGTGTGCGTTTCTCTTGTTTTTTCTCCGCGCACCGTAGCGCACGGCTATTTAAAGAGAAGCAGAGCAGAGCCGAGCGGGGAGAGGGGAAGGAAACACATGTCTAGACGCCCACCAGAGCCGCGGCGCTACATTCTCCAGCAGCCCGGTGGCCCCACAGGCACACAAACAGCCGCTCCCTGCTCTGCCATCGCCTTCCCTCCGCCGCATAAAAGATGATGGATACAGGGGAGCTCCTCCGCTTAACCCACCTAGGTCCAGTGCTAAGGTGAAATACAGTTGATTCACCGTGTCCCCCCGGACCAGCACCAACAACAAACGCATGCAAACCAGAGAATGGAAGTATGATTTGGATCAGATTCAGCCCTTTTACACAGCCTGTGTGGGTGCTGAATCTCAATTGTGTTTTGCCTACCGTTGCAAAGTGTAAACAGACCAACATGCACAAACACACATGCAAGCATAAATGTGTGCAAGCACACACACACACACACACACACACAGGTTGCCAGAGGGAGAGTAAACAGGGCAGGTGAGTGAGGAATGATGGGTGCCCCTCAGTGGAGCAGGTCTCCACGCCTCACTGATTCTCTTTCACACACCAAGGCCCCCGTCTGCTTAGTCTCAGCCTGGTGACGCGCACACACACACACACACACACACACACACACACAGTTAATCAATCATACACGTACACACAATGTGCTGCCTCTGTACCAGTCAGGCAAGGTGCAAAACAAGGACTGAGGTGTGTGTTGGGTGTTTTTTCCCCCCTCGCTCCAGTCTGAACTCACCTTGCTACGGTCTCTACAGTCAGACACTGGATCCTCCTGCTCTGCTGCGTGGGTTGCTTCACGCTGGTTATGTTAGAATATGTGAGTTAGAGATGAGATTCTGATATCAGTTTCACTATTTCAGTATACAGATTGACTGGAAACTGGGAACATCGCCAAATAGATTCAATGTATCCCAGGACCACTTATTTGTCAAGTGTTTATAGTCTATGTAATGTTAAACCTGCCTTTTTTTCCATTGCCATAATTATATTATGTTTTCAGATTTGAATGCAACCAATTATTGTTTAGTTAAGGTGAGTGACACTTTCTGAAAAATAAATATGTTGTGTATTGTCAACTGACTAAAGTATTAGTCAGTTAAAGCATTTTGTGTAGACAACATTAACTATAAATGTTGTGTGTATAACATTTTGTGTGTAGAATAGATGTGATCAATAAATGTATGTGTACGAGTCACCAAGAACAATAAACTAGCAAATGTGCCTGGTAAGATAAGACCGTTATGATATGACCGCTATTTGTGTGACTTGTGACTTGTTTCATGAAATGTATTATTTGTTAAAAATGTATTGAACGATTATACAATGTATTCTTATGTTCAAATAATATATCTATCTATCTCTATAGATATATGGATATATATATATTAAAACAATCGAAGAAAATGTTTTAATTCTCGTGATTTCGGAAAGTCAACATGACAGCATGACAACAATGTCGCATACCTTTTGTCGTCTTTGTTTAAAGCCTTTCTGAATTAAGAGGTGCCCTCGATTCACTTCACTGTACTTTTCCTGCAAGGTCTGCTCATTGCTGTTTCCATCCACTTGTATCCGTACATTTCTAAACACCGCCTCCCCCAGGCGGAGTCTGAGTAACAACACAGGCAACGACTCACAGCCCGTCGCGGGATGATGACGAAAATAGGTCTTCACTCACGTTAGGTTTACAATTTCATTCTGCCATGCGTTTGTAAAGGTGTTTTCCATAAAGTAAGTGCATGTTCTGTTTTACTATAAACATATAAACTGGTCTTCATTCAGTTATACCTTCACCGTGCAGTTGTTAGTTTGGTCTGCGTTTGTATTTCTTTAAAACACTAAAGATGTCCACGACCTTCGTGAACTGACATCTGCCTTCAGGTAGATAACAGAAGAAAAAAAAACCACATGCGTTCTTACCAACACGAAATGATACGTAGTTAATATCCGTGTCGCCAACGTATTCAAGTTCAAATTGAGCTACAGCTCTTTGCATTGTTCAGTGCATGGTTTGTGTATCAGCCATTCTTTGGTGTACATTCAAGAATGACTGGAATGATTTTACTCTAACGGTTACTTTTGGATAGAAGGCTCGGAATAACCTTTTCAGATATTATCACATATCTGTGGCTTAAAGAGAGACAGAAGGCTCAGAACCTTATCACATATCTGTGGCTGACTGAAGAGACCTCCCATGCGGGCCCCCAGCAGCCCAGCCGTTAGGAGAGGGTGTGTCCGCAGCTGTACAGGATACGAGGCTGTAGTGTCAGTGTGAACACCTGTTGTACAGGTACCCTGCTTGGCTTCCTCCGTAAAGAGAGATCAGTCAGCGTCTCATACCTGTTCTATATCTTATGCCCCAGTATGACACGTCAGAGAAGCCTGCCAGGAAACCTGCCAGCCTCCAATGTGAGATACTGTTGTTCTTTAAGAGTGTTGCCCTATCTCTGATATTATCATCAGAGTGTAATAAACATGAGTAAATATCCAAAGTAAAAGGCTAAATGGGAATTAAGAATATATTTTATCTATACACAATAGCGGTACTGCTAATTCATTCAACAGTTAATTAATGGTCAATGTGGCTCGAGAAGCACCAGCTGATGCAAAATATTTTTGATTAGGGATACTTAAGCATTCTGCATGTCAGCCTTTGAAGTGAATTTCCGAGCTGTAAATTTATATCTTTCAAGCACAATAATGCTGTCGGAACAGAGTGACCGCTGCTGATTTGTGACTAGATTATTTATGGTGTTTACACAGCTGTAGAGTTTTTAGGGAATGCAGATTTGATAAGAATCAGGGAGAGGAAAGGATGTTTATTTCTATTTAAGCGAGAGAAAACCTGTCAGGTATGGGCTATGATAAGAGTATTTATTGACACAGTCTATCATTAGATGGTGTTCCTATTGAAGGTAGGACGACGCTTCAGGTATCACTGGCCAAACACAAACACACCAGCCTGATGTATAGGTTTGATCCCACTACACTGTATTATGGCCTGAAGAAGGTAGAAAAATACACGCAGAACGCAGAACAAACAAACAGAAAAAAAAACGATGTGTGTGGTTTTGCTGTCGGTGAGCTCACTCAGTCACACATCAAACGTCTGCTTCTCGCGTACGATTTTTTTTAAGAGCGTAAACACGCGGCATACAATGGAGGTGTCGTGTCGCATATCTGTGTGCACTGTTTCGCCGCCGACCGTTCGCACCCACTGCCGCTGAAAGGCCGCGGTTCCGCTGTGTGTCTGTGAAGAGGGGCGTGACTGAATGTGCACGTACATGCGTGTCTGCCAGGGTTCAGTGGCGGTGAGCAGGGTGGGAGCGACGCGCTGAGAGAGGAGTGTGAGACGTTGAATAGAAGTAGCTGTCTCTTGGAGCTGAGTACCGTCAGATTGGCAGCCCCACCTTCCCTCTGGGAAGATACATCTATTAGGGGTTAGTGGGTTGCATGTAAGATACATCTATTAGGGGTTAGTGGGTTGCATGTAAGATACATATATTAGGGGTTAGTGGGTTGCATGTAAGATACATCTATTAGGGGTTAGTGGGTCACATAAGATACATCTATTAGGGGTTAGTGGGTCACATAAGATACATATATTAGGAGTTAGTGGGTTGCATGTAAGATACATCTATTAGGGGTTAGTGGGTTGCATGTAAGATACATCTATTAGGGGTTAGTGGGTTGCATGTAAGATACATATATTAGGGGTTAGTGGGTTGCATGTAAGATACATCTATTAGGGGTTAGTGGGTTGCATGTAAGATACATCTATTAGGGGTTAGTGGGTTGCATGTAAGATACATATATTTGGGGATAGTGGGTTGCATGTATAGCTTGTTATTTGGGTGTGTGTATGTCAGAGATTTTAATCAAATCAAATCCTAACCATAGCCTACATCACCCACGCTTCGCCGTAGTTCTTTTCTCTGTTTATGTATATGTATGTCCCTCTTGTTCTCTCCCCCTCTCTCTTAGCCCCTCTTCCCGCTCTCTCTCTCTCTCTCTCTCTCTCTCTCTCTCTCTCTCTCTCTCTCTCTCTCTCTCTCTCTCTCTCTCGCTCTCTGTCTCTGTCTCTCTCTCTGTCTCTCTCTGTCTCTCGCTCTCTCTCTCTCTCTCTCTCTCTCTGTCTCTCTCTTTCTCTCTCTCTCTCTCTCTCTCTCTCTCTCTCTCTCTCTCTCTCTCTGTCTCTCTCTCTCTCACTCTCTCTCTCTCTCTGTCTCTCTCTCTGTCTGTCTCTCTCTCTCTCTCTCTCTCTCTCTCTCTCTCTCTCTCTCTCTCTCTCTCTCTGTCT
>OOFG01007336.1:6303-34350 GCA_900323295.1 Molva molva
GGGGGACAGGGGAAGGGAGTACTTCACTTGAAAACTGACAAGCAGGCACCACTCGGGCTCTAATTAACCCAGGTAAATCTTCAGTCTGTCTTGGCCTGGGTGGAATGGCAAAGAGGCCATGCTTGTAGGGTCTAACTTATCTCAAACTCATACAACTGTATATGGTGTTGTGTTGACCACTCTATGTGTAGAAGAAGCAGCTATTCAGGACTGGTGTTAGCACTACAAATATGTGGTCCAATGAGGTACTGATGTTAGCTTGAATATCATGTGGTCTAAGTAAACCACAGAAGAAATTAATTTACATCAAGTTCTGTTGTTGAAGGAGGAAGTAGGTGTTTAGTAAAGTTGATGATTCAACTTGAATCATGGGGTCACATACCGGTGATCCCTGCTGGGGTACACCACGTCATATCGCCAATTCAGAGCGTAAATATCTGTTGAGTATCCAAAATCTTACTTATATCAAAAAAAACGTCAAACTATTTCAAAATTACTACTGAAAAAGTATACAACACAACTGCAGCACTAAGCTGCTATAAATGTCACTATCCCATTTGAAGTCGGGACGTTGCTGGAGGGTTCCTGTACTCGTTTACTCGAGTACACGTTTGCACCCCTACTGCAAACAACCAATTATTTTCCTTAGTGTTAGCCTACTACATATCGCTATATCTTCGATATGACGAGCAGCGTGACGCTGCTCTGTCCAGTTTGTGCGGAATGTGAAATTCTGAAACAATTTGTACATCCCTAACCAGTGGGTTGTGAATGTAAATTGATGCACCATGCTAGTCCAATTGGTCATGCTTTTGACTGTGGCTTCAAGTACACTTCATAATCCTATATATAAGAAAGCTATCAGTACTCGAATGAAGCCATGGGCATGCGCGCAATTCCAAGACACGAGGGATGTAAAACAACTGCCGTGAGGTGCACTTA
Source organism: Molva molva (assembly GCA_900323295.1). Taxonomy (NCBI): domain Eukaryota; kingdom Metazoa; phylum Chordata; class Actinopteri; order Gadiformes; family Lotidae; genus Molva; species Molva molva. The sequence continues at coordinate 7,246 of OOFG01007336.1, forward strand.
CAATGAACGCCTCGTTGTCATTTACTAGCACCCAAAAATCGACAGCAACTTGTTGCTTCAATCTCATTTACAACTACCGTAAATCTGTTGCAAGTACTACCATTGTAATTGGTAACAATCAGAACTTCGATAGTGTTCGGATTGATCAAGCATAAGCAAAAAATACAAAGCCAAAGGGTGAATGGTTCTATAAAATATTTATTGAATACATAGCAATACACATTTTTGGACTAAAACCATAACATAGCAACTGAAGACATAACAGTAAAAGTGTTTGGTTCTATTACAGTGGTATCTTCCCTAAAGTGGGGTAAACCCTGTGTATATTTGTTAAGGAAATAATGGTGTTACTAAAACCATATTAAACTAATTAACACAATTATAAATATGTATTTGTCATTACATCACATCACATGAGATCAAAATCACAGGACGTTGCCTTTGACAGCTTTACCTGCACCAGATAAATTATGGTCTAGACAAATGTCCTACAATAAAAGGAATAGCTATAAAATGAAAATGGTAATAACTACAATAGTTATTTTTGACTTTTTTGTAACATTATTTTAATGCCTCTCTGCCCCATCTAATATTGTAGGTTGTTTTTGTACTGGCAAACTCACTGGCCAGTGGCAATGCCAATCCATTGAACTCATTCTCAAGATAAGATGAGAAGAAAAAATTTGAAGTGGCATATAACATTAAATTTGTGGTGATAGCTTTTCAGTAGATATTTCCCCCCTTCATGACACTGCTATGGGCACTTTAAAAACATTAATATAAAACAAAATTTGTAAGTTGTCTACACAGGGTCCCATTTATTTGGAGGTTCCCATCAAAGATATAACGTTTCCAAACAACGACAAAGAAAACAGTTGTTAGTGTATTAATAAATGGTAAATATTTTAAACAAAAAATACCCCACACACATGTATGAACATACATGAAAGCAATTTAAGTGACAAAGAACTTTGGTAGACTTTATATGAAACCTGAGGTAGTCAAAACCAATTTAAAAAAAAAACAATATATGTTTAATATAAAAAAATACCACACCATGGTAGTCCAGTAGTTGAATGTTTTTTTTTCTCAATACAATCTAGCTCAGGTCAAAAATGACCCAGAAATGCATCACATTTAAGAATAGAATATTAATAATAAAAACAACCATGGACAAGCAATTTGACTGAAAGCAACGGAGAAAGGAGGTTTAGAAACACATTGAGGTTTTACATAAGAGTAATGATCAAAAGAATGTAAATAATACTTGACATTTCTTTTCCAGTTCATGTCTAAAAACTAAAGATAATTGTGGGTTCATTTTCCATACAAACTATGACAAGTAAAATCATCTCGCATAGATTTGTGCAGAAATACAAGTTGCATAACCTTTGTTAGGCACCATCTTGTGTTTTATTTGAAATGTTTTTTAAGGTTTGCAAACATCAAATAAAAAATAGAAAGGCATCACACAAATACATTTAGACACATGTACTATATATTGAAAATGTGATTGTAATGTAAGAGTGGAATGTAGAAAAACAATGACATCCACATTCCAAATCCTAATAAAGAATTTTTATAGTTCATACAAGTATGAAATAGTCTTAAATCCAATCCAATTCAAGAGGATAGTCCAGTCAAAATTATATTTGATATCCTTATGTTCTACATACCCGTGATACTATCAATTCATAAGTATGATTTTAACATTAATCCAACCTAAGTGAGTATCCCTGGTAGCAATCTTACTGTTAGAAGTTATGCTGGGTAACCAACACTTCACATTTAAAAATATTTACACAAAAACAATCACACATTACGCAACATAAGTGTATGGAAGAAAATTAAAGATATTTTATAATTTGTAGGAGAAAAAATATATAGATTTGTATCTTTGCTATTACTCTTGTCTCAGTAGTGTTTCATGTATGCTGTAATGATTGACATCAAGAACTAGAAATAAGTTAAAAAAATCATTTTCACCGATTAAAATATTGTATAATTTTTTATACGTCTCTTGCAAATAATACTAAATGAAAAATAGACTCTTAATAAAACATTAGAATGAAGCATCACATTTTATCAGCATAAAGCACCAATACAATAGATTTATGAGGAACTTAAGGATTATAGAGCATACAGGCACAGCCAGATAAGTCCGCTTGAAACAAAGTTCTCTACCTCAAACACTAAGAGTACATTTATAAGAATACATATGCATACATTTGGCTTCAACGTGTCCAACAGTCACCTGTGGGCAGCATCCTAATGTTGGCCATATATATGGTTTCTTCAACAGTTCTTCTTGGTTACTACAATGCTACCACGGTACAGCAAGGCAAAAAATAAAGAAAAAGATCGAAAACAAGCTTAAAACTCTGGCCCCCAACAGTACCAGTTAAAGACAGATGGCTCAACATTAAAAAAAAAAAAAAAAAAAACGCCTTTATGTCTCGTTTGACAATTTAATTTGAGCAGTAGTTTCAGTTCTGTCTATTTGCATATTGAATGCATTTAAAATATAAATGATTGCATACAATTCATTCATTGACGAATAACTGATTTACACACAGAAAAATTAATGTGTGTGTCTGTGTAACCCTAAAGTTACCCCATAAGGATGCCTCAATTCATCTATGAAGCGCAAACTATGGTTTCTAGAATTGGTCATGCATTTAATTACAATCTTGCGCAATCTCCAGTATCTACTAAAAATAAAAACTAGTATTTATAAAAAATATTTATGAAAATAGACACATTTGTACTCAAACTATGGTAACGACCACCTACAGTTTACCAAAACTGCACACCTAACAGGTGGCACAATGTTTCAATAACTTCCGAAAAGGGACTTTTTTGTTGTGCCTTAAAACTTGTGTTGACCAAAGGCCCATTAAACAAATCTAATCTGGAGCGATAAGGGTGAGCTGTGTAAATGTTCAACTGAAATGTGTAAAAGGGTGCTACCAGTTTCTCCGGAATATGGGGTGTTTGAGAAGTTCCCTTGAGCCAGGTCTGTCAGTAGGCTTCAGTTCCAGACAGCGCAGAGTGACGTCTCTTAACCCCGGGGAGAGCTGGGGAGGGATCGAAGGTGCTGTAGTAGCACTGGCGATCTGAAAAACACAGAATCGGAGGTCATTAAGACGCATTTACTCATCCATGCGAATCCCGATACGGTGCAAAACCAGCTTCTGAATGCATGGTCATAGTGCTTAGTGTCTAGCTAGCGCGGTACCTTGAATATGAGAGCCAAGTGGTTGGAATGTTTCTCTGCGTTCCAGGGGGGCTTGGCACAGGACATCTCGATGATGGCGCAGCCGGCGCTCCACACGTCGCAGCTACGGCCGTACTGCTGCCCCCGCAGCACCTTCATTACAAAAACACCAATACCAATATTAGGCAGCAGGTTACATTTGGAGCAAAGCATTATATACATGCCTGTACATGCTCGGACAACTGCAGCGTGTAAGCAAGACTTGTAAGCGACATGTTTGCAGAGCGGTGTCGCGTCCAATGGCACGAAACAAAGATGATCATCATTAAAAAACGTACACCCCTCAAATCGCAGTAACTATATCGTAACGTCAAAAAGGGCTGTGTGCGACAGCAGTTGGACAGCCTTATGCAAACAGTTTAGGTTTCGTTTTAAGCAAACAAAATCAAAAGATGTTTTTCTTTGAGATAGTGAATGACAAATCGAGACTTACTTTTTGATGTTATAAACGCAGAACCATGACTCTTAACAGACCGAATGTGAATAATTAGAACGTGTCAATTGTTGCAGTGAGATGCAGATACTAAACATTGCTAATGAGAGTTTGGTTTGTCAAAACTACAGGTAGACTGTACCTCAGGAGCCATGAAGGCAATAGTTCCCAGCAGCTGGCCTTGAAACTCCCCAGCTCCTGTACCCTTTGATGCAAGGCGTGCAGCGGCTCCAAAATCAGCCACCCGCAGCCTCTGCCCAGTGCTGTCGATGAGCAGGTTGGCCCCTAGTCAAAAGCCACAAGCAACATGTTAGGCTACAAGTGGAAATCTGTGCCAACGACTGCATATACCTATAGGGATCGATCTATCCATCCATCCATCCATCCATCCATAGGTACAGCCTTGATCTAAACAACATTTTGGCTGGTATGCCTGCCTGTGCTTGGGTAAATTGGTAGACTATAGTGGGCTAGATTAAGTAGATTATGTGGTTGCATATGTAAGATTTAAGTACTTTCAAATAGTTTATTTTCCTTGTCTTAAATCATTGTATCTATATGTATATCGACCGCCTTACCTTTGATGTCGCGATGAATGATCTGATTTTCGTGGAGGTATGCAAGGCCTTGGAGCAGTTGTTCTGTGTAGTTGATGACCACAGACTCCTTGAAGGCACCGTACTTGTTCAGCAGGTGAGAAACACTGCCCCCTATTTACACATGCACAGAATTAACATTGTTTCCTTCTTTTCATCTTTGTCATGTGCGTGTGCACAGCGCTGACGTTCGTGTGCGCAGCGCTGACGTGCGTGTGCGCAGCGCTGACGTGCGTGTGCGCTGACGTGCGTGTGCACAGCGCTGACGTGCGTGTGCACAGCGCTGACGTGCGTGTGCTCCCTGATTCCAGTAGGGCACTGCTGCGTTCCAACCGAAATAGTCTCATACAATGCTAAAACAATATAACACAACAGGAAATGGCACACGAACACACTATGTGTGGGAGTTCTTTTTTGCATTATTGTTAGCACAAATACAGTCCTCTGTCACTTGTTTTCTCTTAATGCTTCCTACATTTAGTCTAAAGCCATTCATGAGCTAATGCCTCCTCCCACAGGATCATCATGTGTAATTTATTCTTCTATAGCATTACACTATTTTGCAGTCAGTATTTTTCCACAGTATTTCTCCAATGACAATGTAAAAATTGAGGTGGGTGCAGTAGGGGGAACCTATGATATATATATATAAAACAAAACAAATAATAGGTGGACACATTTTCTTGGGTTTTTCTGCAAAAATGCTTGGTCCGACAGCACCGAGATTTCCCCTCACAGTATACTGTGAAACATGTTTCACAGTATACTGTGAAACATGTTTCACAGTGTGTTGCATGGTGGTTTCATAAGACATTAAATTTTGTGGTGAGCATACCGGCCATCCACTCCACAAAGAGGTTGTAGTTGTTCCTCTCACAGGTGGCACCCAGCATACGGATGATGTTGGAGTGGTTGAGATGGCCCATCATTCTGATCTCCTCCCTTAAGATCCCCACAACCTCATCTTGCTCAGAGGATGTATTCCGCACATAGGTCACCTAGGAGAGGGAAGAAACACAAGAGCTCTAGTATCCCCAAGCATTGAAACGATCTACCGGGGTGACTAAAAAGTAATATTTGATAATTCATGTTTCGTTACAAAAGTTACATATGTCTTAATGTCATTGCAGAGAGAATTTGATTTGTAGCATTCAACACAAGTCAAACTGATGAGAACATGTTTGAGGAGGGTATGACCGCACCTGTTTAACAGCCATTAGGGTACCAGTGTCCACATCTTGTGCCTGGTAGCATGATGAAAAGGCCCCCAGTCCAATCTGTTGACCCTTGATCCACTCCGTGCCCTCTTTGTAGGGTTGCTTTGCTTTGGTATGGCCCGTCAGAGTCCCTGGTGTCTAAAGACGGAGATGTGTGCCATACAGTATTAGAATATTTCATATTTGTATTAGGTGTATAGTGGCTAACTACAGTGGCTTGTGCTGGCCTGTACTGTCAGGTTCCAGTAGGTACTTCCCAAAAATCGTGCCATCTTCTACAACAGCATCGTATAGCCAGGTTTCAAGTCAAAATGATGAGGTTCCTTTATAGGTTTATAAATTGTATGTCTTTACCGCTAGATAACACTTCATTCTACACGCTACATCTTTCATCTAAAAAGACGCATGACCCTCTCATAATATTGCTATTTGAGGTATTGATCTGGGAAAAGAAGCACACGTCCACTCATATGTACCTGCATAATGATGATGTCGCCGTCCTTTTCAACTTGAAGCTGAGGAATGATGGGTAGGGCGTCTTGGGATTTCGACATCTCCATCACCAAGCATAAGGCCTCCTCTTCCTCCGCCTCGATTTTTGCCTTGCACTTCTGACTTTCAGATACATGGTCACCATATGTGCTCAAATCTTGCTTGTCTCCCTGCACTGGAGAAAAGACTGTAGATCCAGACTGGAATGTGTCCACTGACATTGGTAAATCAAAACTGAGAATGTCCTTCAAAGAAGTGTTGAGGTCTACCACGGTCTCCAAATGACAGATCTCCTCCTGAACTGGAATGAAACATACATCCTCATTCATAATGATGGTGTTGTCGACATCCCTCATTCCAAGGGGACCTTTCACAAGGGTGTCGGGGTGTTGGTCTGCACAATGCAAATCCAGCTCTATCGCGTCTTTACACGAGACAGAGGGTGCAGAGCAGGCCTTGTGCACTGAAGGGGCTGAGCCGAGGTGGGAGCACTTTGGTTTATAAAGCTGGTTGGAAGGAGGAAGTGCTGCGGGAAAATTGTTAGGACAAAAGTAGGACACGGGTGGTTGAGATGTGGAACTTAAAGAAAGAGGACAAGTGTGATTAGAGGTAAGACAATTCAGACGGTGGCCTTGTAGACTATTTCCCATCTGAGCTGAAGGCTTTTGGTTCCCAATTTGGAATCCCCCAATAGTGGCAATAGAGAGCTTATTGTGATATCCAGTGAGAGACGTGGCAGCTATGTTCTCCGTTATAGTCTCCTCAAGACATTCTCCCACCTTTCCATCAAGAGTGTGTCCTGTCTTAATGGTCAAATGATCAATGTTGCTCGGAGTGCTGGTCATGGCGACATTGAGTTTGTTCTGTAGTGCAGAGGGTTTAAAGTGGGCGACACCAGCCTGCTCCTGTGCCTTGCCCATTTTTTCCACGCTCTGAAGGTCAATGTTAATTTGATCCAAAATGTCCATTTCCTCAGCCATAGCCAACAGGCGGCAGCGCATACGGGCATTATGAGTGGAGCTGGTGACACTGAGCATGTCCAGGAGCTTGATGAAGACGTGTGGCACGTGGGTCACCATTCTTGCTGCGCTCAGGAATACGCGGCGAGACATTTTCCCGACCATAGCATGGGAGTTATCGATAGATTTCAGGGCAAAACTGAGCAAGGGGAGCAGCTTCTGGTACCTGGGCAGAGATCAGGAGGAAGCATGGTTCAGATATTACACAAGTCATTCCTACTGTATGTTTTACCCCTCTTACTTATTAGGCTTGGACGGTATCACGGCATTACATGTGTGTGACGTCACATCGCAGTGACTGCCTCCATTTCAGAAGTATGGGAGCATAGGAATGTTATTGGTAGTTATGGTGTTTCGGTCATAGTTTAGTAATTGATGTCATTATGGGGTGACATTTTTGTGTTTGAAACTGCCACAGCGTTTCTCATGCAGGACGTGGCAAAACAAGGTTTTGATCAGCTGAGGTGATGGTATATTTATGTTTATTTAGGATTTTACATTACTACAATTCTCTCAAGAAATACAGCGATCTGACACAGGGAACTCAAGACGCGATCTCCGGTATGAGTCCCGTGTGTTGCACGGATGAGATTTGGACGGAATCTATGGTAGGGAGTTATTTCGTATCTATTCATTATTCTATGGGCCATAAGTATTTAAACCCAGCCAGACTTGTCCAAGTAGGAAAATTGCATATTAGAAACACAGCATTGTTGGCTACATGTTGTCCCGCATTCTAAAATGACTGCATATACCGTATACCCCAGTGAAATGTCAAGAAGGTATGAAAAGATAGATACCGCCCAAGCCTATTAATCATACCAGATATAATTATAGCTCTACAATATCAGCATAATAACAACAACCAATACTTTTAGAAGAATAACCTTTTTCACATTTTAAGTATGCACATTCTTTGCCACTGAAACTACTTACCGCTCAACGATGTTTTGAGGCTGCTTGGAGTTAGTTCCTCCGGAGATGATGTGTGGATAGAAATCGGCTGGGAATTCCAACAAGAGCCTGTCAATCAGGTTCAAGCGTCCCAGGAGACCTTGCCAGTTATTTGCCTCCGTCTGAATCCCCATGATGCAGTTCAGCACAAAGTCCACTCCGCCAATACCGACAGAACCTGCAAACAGAGATGGATGTTCAGCAAGTTTGGTGGTGGATCATGTTAAATGTCAAAAGACAAATAAATGCACAGAAACGGAAATAGGCTATGCAGGTTCACATGGCATTCAAGATTATCATCAATTTCCATTATACATTTTTTATGCTATTCTTTTTCGTTTCACTTAATACATATTCTTCCGTCTGACACGTTGTCAGAGACTGGGCGGGATTGCTTCGACCTTAACCAATCCCTAACTGGATAACGGTTCCCTAAGAGATGTTGCTCTCTGCTCCAATGTTTTTTATTTTTTCAAAACAGCTCCAATGGCAAAATTCAAGCCGAGCCTCACTCAAGTTACCGACACCAGACCCTGAATCACAGAACATTTCTAAATTCTAAGTGATTCAGGGGCTGCAACCGGGCAACAACCCTCATGAATCGTGTCACAATAATAATCACCAGAGTAATCTAAAAAGTCTACCTGCTTTGGAGATTTCTCTTCCCGTGGCCAACTCTCCAGCTTGGCCTTTACACAATTCAAGGAGAGTGGATACTGACAGCTGACTGGTACGACTGAAAATGCAAAAGGGAGAAAGCCTTTGTTATTTGAAATGCACGTTAATACTTTGATTTATCGTTCATTAAAAAGGAAAACGTAAATCCATGTATAAAAGTCATGTATAAAATCCATGTACAAGAGTCACAACAATCTCTTTTATCCTCCTTTGTGCATTCCATTGTTTCACTACATGCATTCAGCAATGCCGACTCACCACTCTTTAATCTTTAATACCACTCAAAGTTAAAATCATAAATGTGAATTATGACCAATAACGTTGTGTGTGAGCAGTCAAAAACATTTGAGGCCTGAGCAAGGACCCTAAAGGGGTTTAACAACCATGGTTGAAAATGGCTGTGGGAGCAACAGTAGAATATGAGTAATGTACCTGTTGGCATCTGCACACTTCACGAGGATGGTCTCCATGACAGGCTGAAGAAGTTGCTGTAGGCTTACACATTCCGAGACCGAATGGCATGGGGTGTGCACGAGCATAGCCCTCAAAGTTTTCTATGGACAGGTGAGACATTGTTTAGTATTCTGAATGAATGAATGGAAAATGTATTATTTAGCTTTTATGGTGAAAAAGCAATTTCTCCAAAATGGAATAACGATTTTCAAGTGCTCACAAAATATCACATTTGGTCATTTTTGTTAGCAAGTTAGCGTGCTAAATAGCAAGCTAATGTTTCAAGAAAATAACTATGAAGGGAGGTGAATTAGTGATGTCTCACCAATGCAGCCACATAGACTTTATAGACCGGGTCAGCGCAGACCATTGACAGGACACTACAGCAGGACCCCAGCACCACATCTCTGGACATCTGATTGTGACCATGGCCCATTCTGGTCGCCGTTGCCCCCTGTCCCGCTCCAGGGAAGAGCTCACCGTTGGCGAGGAGCAGTGCCCTGCTGACATCACGAGTGAGGCTTCGAAGGGCCATCTCACGGATGTTCCAGTTTCGGGAGAAAAGGCACTCTACGAGTTCCTTACCGAATACCTGGAAAGGATTTAATACTTGGGTGTGTATGTAAAGACGAGTTGACATTTCTACATGGGCTTTTTCTGCCGAATTGGTTTTAAATTGCAGTCCCCCACCAAAAGACGGATTTTAAAAAACTATTAAGTGATCATACTAATGAGGAAAAATGAAAGAAAAATCTGCTCACCTTAATCCATGGCTCAGCCAGGTCTTTGTATGACTGAGGTATCTGTTGAACAGTGTAGTTCGGAAGGCTGAAAGGCCCTTCTTGTGAGGAAGCCCCAGAGTTTACATTTTGAAAGGATGATGGCGGTTGGGAATGTTTATGACCTGATGAAGCCTCGCTAGACACTGAGGACTCAAGGCTGCAGGATGAAACCACAAATCAGTAGCAGTCATTTTATCCATTAAGAAGCAGACACATAGTTAATTGTTTTATACAGCGCATTGAGTGCAGTGTTCTTGACTCATTCATTTGTTCTGTTGATTTACATGCTTGAGATGATTTGCTACATACAAATAATTTCATACAAAACAAGACAGTGAGTACTTTGACATGCACAGCTCATTCAGATCAGTGTAAACATAGAACATGCTCTTGTTTATGTATTTGAGTGTACAGGTTACACTACCCAGCTGTAGACAGGTTCCCGCTGAAACCAGGTTTCCTAACTGCCATGTAGACGCTGGATTACAGTGGTAACCGGGTTAAAAACGGCTTTGCTGTGTGTGCATGTAAACATACTGATAGTGACGTGAACTAATATGTTGGCACTGATTGCATCTCCATTATATGAATCAAAATAACTAAAAATGCCTAATTGTAGGGCAGTACAGTATGGTCAATATTTTCTGTGTTGAAACTTGCATAAAAATCTAAATTACCTGCAAAAATCGTGAGACTTCCACTTGGCTCTACACAGTGGGCAGATTAGGCTTTCTTGGTTTCTCCGACATTCCTCTGCCCCTAAGGGATACATTAGCTTGTTGAGAATAGTACAATTACAATTACAAATTCACTCTGAAGAGATGGAACTGTGGTAATAATGAAATGGGATGATGGGGGATTAAACGTATGGTGGACACTATAGCTTTCCGTTTTGTTCTTCTGATGCCAGATGCAAACCCTTCCCCTACCCTGTTAGCTAAACAGCTATAGCATTGGTGTTAATATACAGCGTTGGTGTTAATATACAGCATTAATGATGTCTACATGCATTGAGATTGCCTTTTCGTGTTATGCATGCAGTTATAGTGCATAATGGCATTTAGATCAGTTTGACTGTTCATTGAAGGCGTTATTCAAATTGATGGACCAACTTACAAATGGACATGCAATGGTGGTGAAGTTTGTTCCTGCAGCCCTCCACACACACCGTTAGACTCTCCTCATCTAGCATGTCCAACAGGCAAATGGGACACATCTGCTCCTCCTCATTTTTTAAACTGGTAGGAGAGAGCATGTATGGACGTAAATACACACCTACATTAATTAAAACTGTATGTGTGTATGTGTATGTGTGTGTACTAACCCGCTTTCATTGCTGGGGATGGGGATGCCTGATGTACTTGTGCTGGGGGAATTGGACACAGTCTTTTGGGTGGTGTTGCGAGACAGTGCCTTAATCCTGGAGCTTCTCCGGTTGTGATACTTCTGAAACAAGCTCTCCACCTAGATGGCATTGGAACAAAAAAGTGCATTATGTAAATAAAATATGACAACGGAATGGGAAACAGGCAATTTAATAGATATCTATAAATTATTTTGTGCCAAAACAGTGTGGTGAATGAAACTGAATTCTGCTTTTACCGTTGACTGCCTATTTTTAGTAAGAAGGTATAGGTTTGGCTTTTGAGCTTCATTTTTCTTTTTTTTTAAACATAGGCAGTTCAAGGCACAAAAAAATTCTAAGAATGATGAATCATCATCTTATATTATACTGTGGTTACCTCAAAGTTCCTGAGCGTCTTTCTCCAGAGCAGGGGGTCTGAGTGCTCCAGCTGAAAAACCCTGAGCATGACGAACAAGACATGGATGCAGAAGGCTCCTCGGACACAGCTACAAGTCTGCAAAGAGAGAGTATGTGTTGCTTCATTCAAATAGACGAAAACAAAATCCAGCTGCCACAAACATTTTAGAAGAACCCTAGCCTAGATTGAGTTTCTGTTGTGCTGTGATGTAATCACAATAAAGACTCTTCCTTTGTACTCAGATTCAGTTTAATGAACAATGGATGTCATCTATTAACAAGTCGGACTACAATTTGATACAATCACAAAGCTGTTGAGGTTGGCACAATGTACAACACAAGCAGCAAATGTAAATTGAGGCACTATTAAAAATATGAACCTAGAACTAGTATTCATTTCAATATATAATATTCGATATAAAAGATGAATTTGTTGCCACGGATGATTCTGTTGTGGCAGTATATCCTACCTGTGGGCCAATGAAAACACGGTACTTGTTGTCGGGGCTGTCTCCACCAATAAGAAACGAGTTGGGTCCTATCTGCTGAAGCAGGTAGAGACGAGCCCTCATGACCTTGTTCACGCGTCGACTCGTCTCCTCTGGACTGTAGGGAGAGAAGCCGTCGGGAGACGGAGCCCTCCGTGGCGGGGTGACTCGGCCACTTTGAAACTGCACAGCAACAACAATACCAGCATAAAGCTAATGAGCATTGAGCACAAAGTGAACGGTGTCGGCAAGATGGTGGACTCCTGGGAAGTCGAGTCACACTCCAATCCCCACACGGTATTTGTATTACTCTAAATGTATGAGGCATTTGGCACTGTTTAGAATTGTGAAATATATTATTCCTGCCATGAAAGTTAATAAATGCTACTCTTTTTAAAAAGGACACGTTTTCAAGCTATTTTCCTAATATATTTTTAAATAACTAGGACACTAATAAGGATCCTAGATAATATGACTTCATATCTGATATTAATAGTGTTTAATACTAAAATGTTGACAATACTTCAATCCTTTCCAAATCACTTCAAATGAAGTAACCTCACATGCAATGAAGGAACATATCTCCATAAGGATGCATCTTACGGGTATTGGAGATATCCTCCTCCGACGCATGCCAGGTGATTCTGGCCTCCCGGTGACCTTGGAAGAGGACCACAGAGAGCCAGAGCCCGGTGTAGGACTACAACGGCTGGCGCTTTGGGAGGATGAGGCGGATGGTCCATCAGATCCTGGTTCAGGCCCCTGTGGCCCAGCGTCCCTTTCTGCTAATCTCAAGGGAATCGGCTTCACTACCTAAGCAGATAAAAAGAGAGGAACAACAGACAGACAAACTTTATATTGTAGCACAAACTGGAGGTCAGCATGGTTGAAAACATTGCATCATAGGCAGGATGTTAAGACTAACATTTAACATAATAAGTATGCTTTATATATTTTTTATACTATTAGCCTTATATACTATAAAATAGGTCAACATAGTAAACCGTATGCTAATTGAAATACATATATGAAATCAAATAGTGGCATATAGAGTAAAAATGCACATCTCGCTTTAGACTTTTTTTTTTTTTTACCGTTGGGGAGCGTTCACCCATCAAGTTTTTAGTTGTAGATCTATCATTAGCTCCAACATACAATATCAAAATTATTATCGTTACTTTCTCTTACCCATGGTTCATAGCCTATGTACGCCTAATGCAATTGATGTAGGCCTATTAGAATGTGCTGTAGGCAAGATCGATAGCCTACCTGTATGATCTAAGAGCCATCATTTGAGTGCAATTTGTTAAAAATGGCAAAGTCATCCGTCAGGTATTAAGTGTGTGAAATGTAAGAATATCTGTTTCCAGTTGATTTTACTGTATGAGACCATTTAGACCTCATTTCTGACCAATCAGGGCATCCCTTCTCGGATTGGTTTAACTGTCCGTCACATATAGCTAAGCTACACCACAGGAGCTTGAATGCAACACTTCTTAATGGCAGAGAAACTTAGGAAGGGAGGGAGTCATTTTCTTTTCAAAACATTGCCTCTGCTCTTTTGCCAGTTCTCAAATCGTGCCTAGAGCAGCCTATATATAAACCCACCATGTTTGACTGAGAGAATTTGAGTCGCCTCGGAACAATCATTCAGCTATTCCAATTATAGGGTACAGCCCTACACTATTGCTTGCCTCTTTCTCTGAAGCATTTGCCCCTCCACTGAACTTGTTTCGGTGGGAAACCCTGATAAGGATATTTGTATTCTTCTGTGTACTGTCGTATGATTCTTCCATACCACTGGGCCTTTCCGGTTGCGTCTCTCCAGCCATTCATGCTTCCAGGTGGGCATGCATGTAGCTTTAAGTTTCTCCCGAATCATTCGCTCCTCCGGTCGGTCCTCGATCTTCTGCAATCCTCTTGGGGTCAGCTTCGTCGCCATATCATAGCTTAAAACAACAAGAAAGACCAGCATTACAGAGAGAACGCACTTTATTAAAGAAAGATTACTTCAATATTTTTCTGCTGATTAACGTTTGGATGGTTTATTTCAGATTAAAATAAAACCTTTCAGATTTTAGATTTTTTTTTATTGTAATCATGGGGTTCATGATAATCGGCTGCATGAATAACACCAATGATATAACCTAACCTTTAAAGTTTAAAGACTTCATTACATCGTATCGAGGATGGGACTAAATAACAACAGTCTTTTCATTTTGGGGTTTTGTCATCCAAGGATTCGCTTGTATTTAGCGCTTTGAGTAGAACGACAACACAACATGTCTGCCTTCACTCTGAATAAAAGGTTGTATTGTGGCCACCCCCACACTTCTCAAGTAACAGCTATCCCAAATTGCCATGATCCAAGACAAAGGCGCATTGTTTCTTGTGCAGGTGGGACATGAAAAAGCCAGCAGGCAGGAGGTCAAATTCAAACCTCCACGTAAGCAAAGAGTGTGCCCCAGTCAATAGTAGCTGCGCACACACCCTTTCACATGGGCAGGCACTCCCAAAATCAGGTTTCCTCCTTATACAATCCCTGCTGCAGGGGACAGCAGATCCAGAGAGAGTACAAGTAGTATAAAGCTGAGAGAAGAGGGTTTGCACCAACATCATGAGACACATTTTAGTTACTTATAAATATAAGTTACTAAAATGTGTCTCATGACACATCTCATCTACCTGGGTGGCAATATTTTTGTCAATGACTACACAGATTTTGGTGAAAGAAACAATAATGACAAATCCCAGTCGATTATTATTCTGGGATTTGCGTTCTCCGTTCAATTTGGGAAAATGACACGAGAAAATGAATTGAACTAACACACGTATAAAAAGAAATTGGAAGTAGGGACGGGAGCCGGAAGGGACCTCACAATACGATATTACAACTATACAACTAAAAGAATGTGGCTGAACAGAACAGATTTGTAGTTAATTAGAATTTACTCTAGGCAAATAAACTTACAGTGCACTCTATAGCATGAATTTGCTTCCTCTCAGATTACATTGTTGTTTCTGAATTTAAAAAGAAAATCGCTTGTTAAGTCAACGGGGCGATGCAAGTAGCGGAGGCAAAGAATCGCGATACTCGCATGACCCGGTGGCGTACCGCAGTGATTCACATTACGGCAGAAACCTCTTGATTAGGAGATTGCGATTCTTCAAAACAATCTTGATCAGAGGATATATCGCCGATCAGCACAACCCTACTCTGCCCTTCGTCTTGCAACACTGGGGTTCGGGTTCGAGCCCCAGCTGCAGAGCGGCTGTGGTGTCAGAGAACTACTGGAATTAAGCTGCTAAGCTCAAAATCTCATGTTACAATAGAGGCCATCAATCATCGATATGCAGGTTAGATACATAATACTGAAACACAAGCTGTGGGGGGTGCAAGGACAACAGAGCTACCTTACTTACTGGGGCCGAGGTTCACACCAAGAGCCGTGGTGAGCAAAGACAATTCAATGACCCCTAAACTATAGAAACCTATAGTGCCATTTGCAACCCTGCGCTAATCTAAACATGGGTGCCAAAAGAAAGTGACTTCTCCAACACGCACGAAGGGATAACACAATGATTCCTATCATTTCAGTTCAAAACGATCAAAGAGTTTAGCTGAAACCCAACTACCAGTTGAAACTGAACATTATCCATTTATCTGCCATCATTGTCCCTGCAAGGATGTGTTTGCCCCCCAAACTCAAAATATACAATCACATCCAAAATGTTTTGACCCATGACAGAAATGTATTATAAAACTGTTACTTAGCTTAAAAAACAATCAGTTAGAAAGTTATTCTAGCCTTCCTTCAATGCTTACCATCTCAGTCAAACTAATTCAACATTTACCTTACTTTTCGATCCATCCCTGTCATGGAACACTTTGACCCAGACAAAGACCCAGGCTTTGTATTTTCAATAAGGATTGTCAATCAAAAAGTAACAGGGCAAATTGCCGACCAACATTCCAAAACAAAAGTCCTAAAATAACACATTGTGACAGAAAGGGCTGAGTTCTCCTCAGAAAACAACCGGTGTTGGTTGAAAACGTTACAATATTAGGTAGTGCCCCATTAATTGACGAAAAACGAGAGTGTGTTGTGTGTGTACAAATGAAAATAGAAGATAACCGAGTTGAAAAACTACAGAAATCGAACATAGGAGAGATCAGTCTTATATTGTTTTTAAAAAGCAAACCTAAAAATAGACGAAAATGTAGAATGCAATGTGATCAGCTGAAGTCAAAATACATATAATAGAATATACCTTGGAACACACAGGCCTACAGACCTAGTCACCACAAACAACTTGTAAATAACAACTTAGTAATTGAAAAGTAGGCCAATTCAAGTGAATCCTATTTGCATAACATCTTATCCCGCTAAATAGTGGGCCCATCATACCCGAATAGTTAGAAAGGTGTGCAAGGCATGTGGATTTCACTTTACAGAAATGCATTCCATATTGTGAATTCTGATATCCCAAGGCCTATGAAATGCATGCGCCTTGTTTCAACTATTAAGGATCCAACTTCTGCCAGTTACTACATCGAATAACTGCCCACATGAACACAATCGACAGATTTAATTGTAAACCACTTTACAGTCAAACGTAAAGTGACTTACTAAGATTTTTCCTCAAGGTGGTTGGCTCAATAGCACATGATCCCATCTTTAGCAATGGCCATTTAAAAACACAATAACTGTGAAACAGGCTGAAACACTCTGAGCCACCAGTTTGCTAGTTCAAACACCTAGGCATTTATCGAAATGGCAAGGTACCGTGACAATAAACTACAACGTCGTTTATAGCTCCAAATCGTTGTATTACAGACTACTGTTTGGATAGACGCCAGGATTATACCCTGTCAAATGCAATGCAAAAGAAATGCATGATTTACGCAGCAAACACTTGACAACGTTTGATCAATTATCTCACTGTGAATTTGAGTGGTAACTTTGAAAACCGTAAACGTTACCTGTTTAGTGTTGCAGTTACTTCCAGTGACAATCCCGAAGTAGCGTCAAACAGTCCGTACTGGTCACTGCAATGAACTACGGAAGTTTTGGACTTTTTCTCTGCGTCTGAAAGCCTACATTTGGAGTCCGTTAAAAGCGTCGCCGGACTGCATTGCTCATTATAATCATTGAGATGGCACACGTTTGACTTTCGGAACTGCTTTAAATCTGGCGAGGAACTTGACAAAACATGATTGCGTTGCTGCGATGTTATCGGAACCCTCTCGAGTGATTCTGAAGTATTGAGCGCCTCACTTCTGACTTTAGACATATCTTTGCGCCTCCAGTGTGAAAGTTCCCCATGGCAAGAATTCGATTTGTTCAAACTACTATGGACATCAGCGTTACTTGAGTTTCCCTGAGAACTGATTCCAGAGTTTACGGCGGTAGTTTCGTCCAATATACCCGGTGACGATGTACGGCTCGCCGCCGTCGCCATTTTCTATCCCGTAGTCAGCGTTGGATCATGGCTGTAGGATCCGTGTTTTTGTGTTAAGGGGGAGTGCAGGAAGGAGCGCTGTGACTCTAGCAATAACAACAAAGCACTTCCGGCAAAACATTTGGGCTTCATGTTCAACAGGAGAGTCCCAAAGTTGCACGACTACTGTGGTGGGATTAATAACTCATCATTAGTATGTCTATACATTTTGAAATCATGGAATATTATACATTATAGTCAACTGTGCAGAAGGCAACAGGAAATGGTTTGAAAATGATCAATGCACAATAAAGGGGAACTTTAACTTTATTTTAACATGAATCCTGCTGATAGAACCATTGATACAAACCATACCAAGAAAGAAACGATGGGATAAATCATAAAGAATGCTCATTAATTTAAATGGAGGACCACTCGACCCAAAATGGAAAAATATGAAATATGTGTGAAACAACAAATGATGACTTATGACACAAATCCACTATGGTATTATATAATGATAAACATAATTATAAATTATATCAATAACTGAATACACTGCCTTCATTTGTTGATGTTTTTATTTATTCATTTTCAATTCAATTTTACTTCTACATTTATTTTTCCCCATTGATATGGATTGCAAGTACATTTATATGGCCTATAATGTTGAATACATAAATGTATAGTCGATTATTAACAATAATATGCATATGGTCTTGTCTTTCACTCCGACATATTCATTATGTAAAATAAGTCCAAAGAAAAACTCCAATCCAGTTACCCAATGCAGAAATACCGGATACCAGCCATTTCCAACTCTAATTTGTCTGTTGCCATAGCATGACGTTATGAAATGCTCCTCATCTTGTCTCCACCAGCGAGTTCTACTTTTTATTTCTTATTTTCTGCCCAGTCATTGATCGGTTATTTTTAGTTCCTTTTTTTGTTATCTTTTTACCATGCAAGTTCCTTGAGCGGTCTCCTTCTGAGGCTAGCCAATCAAGCTGTGGGAAGTGTTGTGGGAAGTGACATTCAAACCAGAGGCGAGAACAGCAAAAAGCTATGCGTTGCCTCACGAAACTTTAACCTAATAAGTGAACCACCTGTAACCAATGCCTTTTTTTCCCACTCCGTCAGGATGTGGCTCAAACTTCGGTGTTTGGTCTCTATTTCCACATTCAGGTCCTCCCACTGGTATATGATTCTGTCTGGTGCTGACCTCCTCATCTAGTGTATGTACTGCGATCATCCTTCGGTCTGAATGTGACACTGGTCAAACAAAGGCCTATTACTCGACTTCTGACACAACTTGTGTGAAGTCGTGGATGTGATGAGACAAGAAATGTGTCAAGGAGATGAACTTTGCAAGTAACTGGGCATTTATTTATAATAAATAAAGTATTTATTTATAATAAATAATGGATAGAACATACAGAACAACATAATGAAAAAAATAATCCAAAGTTATGTCATTGGTACTCAATTGCTTCAGTAGGCCTACATCAACACTATGTCACAGTTTGAAGAGTTTCATGTTTTGTCCTTTTGTATTCCCTTCTCCGCTTAGTCTTGTTTCCCTGAATTGTCTCCACCTGTGTTCATTTGTTAATTGTTTTCACCTATGTGTTCCCTTGTCTATTTATGTTGGCCCCGTCCATGTGTTCTTTGTCAGATTGTCTGTTGACATAGCATGAAGTAATTAAATGCACCTTGTCTTGTATCCACCACTGAGTTCTATTTTTCATTTCTTATTTTCTGCCCAATCATTGATCGGTTGCTCTTAGTTCCTGTTTGTTGTTCTCTTTTTACCATGCCAGTTCTTTGAGCCGTCTTCTTCTGAGCCTATCAGGCTAGCCAATCACACTTGTTACACATGCCCAATGTAGCATTATTATGGCTGACTCAATATTCTCCATAGTCATAACCAATAATCTGTCTATATGTTTTACTTTTCAGGAGCTGGCAGTAAATCATATGTAGTGTGTCAAAAACCCGACCTCCTTACTGCACGTTACTAACCTTACTAACGTTTCCAACAGTCATGTTCACCTCTTACTTTTCTCCCCTCTCACAGCCGGCGCTGACCTTGCCTCATCTCCTGTCACAAATCCCCGCCCAGCATAGCAGTGGATGTGTACATTGTGGTGACAGAAGATGTTTGGAAGGGAATATATTAAGAGAAGTGAAGTGAACCCAACACTGACCCCTGTGGAACACCCTGTGTAATGGTAGACCTGTCTGACCTGTGGTTCCTCAGCTTTATAAACTGTTGTTTTATGATTGTGTAGGAAGATAAACAATTGAAGGGCGGCTCGAAATGCAGCCAGGTGTTCCAGAAGAACAGGGTGAGAGATGTTGTCAAAGACCGCAGTGAGGTTGGTTACCGGTATATCTGGTCGACCGAAATGCAATTTCCAGATGAGGTCATTGGTGCACACCCATGGTGGTGGTGCCCAAGCACACGGACAGGGTGATAATATGCACTGACCCCACTGCGCTGAACAAATCAGTGGTGAGAGACAAGCATCTGTTTGGGCGGTATTGTTATTGCCGTCTGTGCTTTGGAATCTCTTGCACCAGAACATTTTGATGAACGATGAAAGGCTAAGGAGGGTTATGTCACAACTTAAGGAGCCGAGATTGCCGCTCAATGACAAGTGTGAGTTCTCAAAGAGTAGGATAAAGTTCCCTGGGCAGGTGATCGAGGCATTTGGGGGTCAGTGCTGACCCGCAATAAGGTGAACGCCCTGAAAGCTATGATGGAGACCAGTAACGTCATTGAGGCGGGACGTTTGTGGGGATGACAAATCACCTTGGGAAGTTTCTGCCTCACCTAGCCGAGAAAATACATCCTCAGAGACCTACTGAAGTCAATCAAGTGGGCCTGGAGGTCATAACAGCAGCAGGCCTTTGATAGCATCAAAGAAGAACTGACGACAACCCAAAGCCAAGCACTGTATGACCTGTGGGATGGGCGCTGTGCTCCTCCAGTGGCAAGCAGACGCAAAGTGGAAACCTGTGGCTTATGCCTCGAGAGCCCTCAGCAGCACCAAACAGCAACATGCCCAGATTGAGAAGGAGGCGCTGGCCTCCACATGGGCCTGTCAGAGGTTATCAGAGTTCCTCATCGGGAAAAGTTTCTATATCGAGACTGATCACAAGCCACTTGTTCCTCTGCTGGGCTACAAGAGCTTAGATTAATTCACACCGCGCATACAGTGTTTAAACATGTCACTTCTGAGATTCTCTTACACCATATCACACGTGGCCGGCAAAGACAATGTGACTGTGGACGTGCTGTCCAGAGCACCTGTCTGCAACACAGCAGACGGGGATGCAAGAGGAAGAAATCAACCTGTATGTGGACTCTGTCATAGCAAGTCTGCCAGCTACAGAAAAAAGGCTGGAATCCAGACACACCAGGACAATGACACCATACTCCAGCAGCTGAATAAGTACTTTATGGAAGAATGGCCAGACAAGTTTTCTACTGAAATAGTTTCAAAGCGCCTATCTGCCTAACTTCCAAAGTGCCTATCTACCATTCTCAGGTAAGCTCACAGTTCAAAAACTACTGTTATTTGGCAGCAGAATAGTAATCCCAGCACAAACAAAGAACAAACCTCAGAGTTAGGGTTGCCAACAGTGTTCCTTTCAAGGCCATGGACTATTATAGGAGCAGACCTAGGATCAGACAGAAATCAAACAATACTCATCTCAAATAGTCCACTCATTGTGGACGATTTTTCAAGATACTTTGAAGTGGCCAAACTAACATTCATAAAATCGGAAGCAATGATCAAGCACTTCAAGTCTATCAGAAGTGATACGCTCTGACAACGGATCATAGTTTGCATCCGAGTCCTTCCAAAAGTTCAAGATTGGTGCTTCAGCCATTTGATGTCCAGTCCTTATTTCTCACAGAGCAATGGGGAGGGCAGAATGGAGAACCTGAAAAAGGAAGTACAACGATACAGAAAAAAACAGCAACAAAGCTACGATTAAAGACACTGAGCCTGCAATGCTTGCATGTCACTCCTGCAACCTGGCGATCAAGTGTGGCTCAAAGATATGCTTGAGAGAGGCACAGTGGTGTCTACAGCAGGCACGACGAGGTCCTAGATTATCGATACACCCAGGTGCACTCTAAGAAGAACCTGGGCTGTACATTTGTCCTTTATGGACAAAAACACAGCCTGGTACTATTGAATAAATATATCAATATCATTGATATCTGTGGGATTACATAAGAGGTTTCCTGTGCTTTATTTAATCCTATGTGTATTTTGCACAGCTATCGAGCGCAAGTGTACATTGCATCCACTTTCATTCCACTCCCAAGTTAATCAATGAGCACTTCCACACCAAAGGCGGAGCTGAAGCACATTATGGAGCGTAGGGCATTTTTTTCCTACGTGGGGTTCCTTTATTCCGCCTCTGCTGGCCATTTTTATAAGCTGATGAATTCAAACTGCCTAGATCAGTGAGTCAGTGTGGAATTGAATATGCTCCCAGTGTGAAGACAAGGACACAAGGAAGCCCAGCTTCCGTTTGCTCTACGGCTCAGCTTTGGTGTGTGGAGGGCTGATTCTGGTTGTTTTTGTAGGCTACAAGTTAAGTTATGTGACCTCTCAAATATGCATGAGTGTCCCACAGCATGTTTTTGGAAGTTTCAGGATTTTCATCACATGGGGGTTGCGACATTTCCTTCCAAATGTCGAAATTCTGGACTTTCATTATGAGTGGCCATGGAGTCAAGCTCCGAAGGAATGGTCTCGAGGTTCCCGTCAAAATTTCCCTGGTGGTTGATCGTGGTATTGTAACAGAAATGACATAAAGCCTTTTTCGCCGTATGAACCCAGCCAAAAGCAAAGTGCTATAAAAACTTTTTAGAAAAAAAGAGCCATGCCCCGCATTACGAATCATTCCGAATAATACCGAATCATTTCAAACCTGATGAAGAATCCAGAATGTGTCGACCGGTGTACTTCAAAGATCCCACTACCCTCCGGGGTCTGGTCACAGGCTGTTGGCTTTCTATTTAACACTTGCTCCAGGAACCTGACAGATGGCCTCAGGAAATGGAATCACCTGCATATTAGCCATGATGGTATGTACAATTGCCAACATAGAGGTCAAAGGTTAATGCTGTCCTGCTGATTGGGTATCTCAAATGTTTATTCTGATTGGCTATAAGAAACCAGTCCTCAATTGGTGGTTTAACTTGTGGATAATCTTTTATCGTCACATTATTTAGCTTTCCTTTCATCTGACCTCTTACTATATCAACACTGTCCATTTTTGAGTATATTAATGTTATTGAGGTCAAAGACACCATGTTAAAAAGAAATGCAAAATTAATTAAATATATTAAATTTAACAGAATAGTAAGTATTGTATTCATATTTCTGATTACTTAATATGCTTTTCTAATAAGCGGCACTATCGTACCAAAGCCTAAACCGCACATTTGGAAACAAATTGCATCCTCCATATACATTGCTTTCATTTTCTATTTATTATATAAATTTGTTATTTGCGTATTATTAATATGATTCATTATTATTTTACTTTTTGAAAACGTGTTTTAATCCCATGGTTGGTAAATATTTTTCACCTCACAAAACAGGATTGACATTTGTGGATTTTCGAAATAATGCACTTCATACATTACACATATAGCTTTTCCCTGGTGTATTACATTTGTAATGATTCATCTAAAATCTAAATATTTTTGTTAAGAATTCTACGTAATTAATCATATCCAATTATTTTTATTTTTTATTTAACTTTTGGGGACATTTATTTTGGTTATATACCTAAAATTAGTCCATATCCTCGAATAAAAAAAGTTTTTCATTAATATTACGGATTTGAAAATGGTGACGCGAAGATACATTTCTAATGATTCTGAAAAACCCTTGACGTTTTACTTTGAAGTACGTCACAGTTTCCCAGCGGAAGTCATGATTTCAGACGATTTGACAACAGGGTTACGACGTTCGGAGGTGAATTACACAGGTATGCGAACAACGACTGCTACCTAAATTGGATCCAAAGGCCATATATGACTATAGGTATCGTTATCACTATCAATTTAATTGATAAACACATATTTAGTTATAGTACGATGTATTGGGGCGGGTGGCAGTGGGCTGTATACAAACCTGCCAAAATAGTCGCACACTCTTGAATTTCTCTAATCGATGATGTTGAAATCATGTTTGGTTTACTTATATTCTACAATCTGCAGAAAACGAGGATATATTTATAAATTTCTTGTCGTGTTTTATGGAATAGAATAGACGTTATTACAATGCAAATAACGTTTATATAATACATACATGGGGGGGGGAAATACGATTTAAATATGATTTAATGATCCACTACGAAATACTATATGGTGTAGTGCTTAAGGTAATCTGTTTTATTTTTAGATGTTGACAAATACAGTGGCTAGTTGTTGAGGTAAGATGCGTTTGTAGGAAATTATGGTTAAATACAGCGTTATTTACATAAGGCTTACTCTCTGCCAGATCTACAGATTATTTTAGTCGTCACGATATTACTTGTAAAGAGAAATAAGTATTTTCTTCGACTGCTGTCTTCTTCCGCAATTATTTAATCGGCATGAAAAAACACTTGACTCACTGACTGGTTTGTTTTCAAGGAAGGCCCGTCGTTGCATATACTGGGTTCATTTGGACGTCGTTTTCATTTGTAATTTGTGCTACATATCTCAAATTCCTTAGAATGAGTACAAGAAACCGATATATATAGGCTATATATTGGTGTCTTAATGTCTTATTTGTGTGTGCTTGGGTGCAGGGCCAACTGTGATTGAGGTTACTGCCCAGTTAGCTTTTGCTTTTCGAGGTGGTTCAATTTGTGTTAATAAATAAGATTGGGATCATGAATTTGCTGTTCTATCCCTTGCAGCAATTTGTTATTTTAATTGAAAAAAATGATCCCGACACATATATCTACATGAGAAATGTGACAGTGGAATTTTAAATTCCGATTTTCTACCAGGAAGTGTCTGCTACACATTTTCCTACAGAAAGGGTCATGGATGACCAGAGCCTTTAATGGATGTGTTGCCTTTCTGACGCTTCAAATCGTTGAAAGAAATGGAAGACTATTTGCGTTTTTTTGTTTCGTGGGAGTGTAAAGAAGTCTGTTACCATAGTGATCCCTTGCTATGATGTAAGCCACTATGCTGTGCTAAACACCTCCTCCTTCCTATTTTGCTTCCGTATTTTCTCTGCATAATGCTTATCTGCACGTAGCATCCTGGGTCTCACTGTTGAGTCACCACCAGGGAGGCTGCTTATCAGGAATAGGCCTCTATTTCATGGCTTTCCTCTTTTTACCTTTCAGGTTTTGGAAGTGTAACGTGGCAAATAGGCAAGCACCTTTTTTAACCAGGGAGGATTATAAAACTGTTGTTAAATTAGGCCTACATGTAATATTGGTCTTAATCGTTTTTAGATGATTCAATTAGTCAAATACTAGACAAAAACTCACAAACATATATATTACGCTTTCATTTGGAACATTTATTATTGAAACTTTTTTATTTAAATTGAATCTTCTTTTAAGGTCCAGTGTGTAGAATTGAATAGCAACTAGCAGTGAGGTTGCCGATTGAATACCCTGGGCTACTGTAGAAACATGGTGGCCTCCGTGGAAGAGGACCAGCTCCCTATGTAGATATAAAGGGCTCATTCTAATAGAATAGCTAGCGTTCCAGTGAATGTCACTTGATGGTTGTTTTTGCAACACATGTCCTAACGCTATATCTTCTTAACAGGTCTTGAACATTGACAACTGCACACCATTTTACCAGAGATTCTATCTAACATGTTGAGAGGGTGATACAAAACTTCAGGTCAAAGAATCAACGTCTTCCAATCAATTGTAGCTCTACCCCTCTTCCCACTGGGTTCTCACCAAGAAAAGCTTTGCAAAGGGCTTCTTTATGTACAACCCCTTCTGAAATCAGAAAACAAAAGGTGTGTTACTCAATTGTTACTTTTAGGGTACTTCAACAACCATTGGCTCACTGAAATAGCGAAATAATTGATTGAAATCTTTTATGAATCAAATGTTAATCACTTGCTAAAACCAGCATGCTCATTGCAATTTGCCCCCACTTTCATCTGGCTTAACTTCTCTTTTTATCACCCTTACGGTCGGTCGCATCACTACCTTTCTATTTGTGAAGGAAGGAGCTGCAGCTCCTACGTTGCTGCCAACAATGGGCCTGATGGGAGGCCTGTTTCACTGCCTGCTGACACTGGGGCTCATCTGTCAGAGTCACAGCCTGGACAGTGACGGCTCTTTCTACAGATTCAAAAGGTAACATCGCGAAATCACTATCTCTTGTTTTCCTAATGTGGCCAGAAGATAGTCTTGGATTTCAGTTTCTCGCCAAAGATCTGGTCTGTCCTCGCTCCCGTTGAAACCACCTTTCAAAACCCAGAAAGTGGACGCACCAAAAGGGAGTTTTAGGTCATAAAGGAGCAAGGGGCTCCACGACCCCAGTCTGCAGAATTTCAAAAACAAGCAAGCAATCGAAACCTGTCTATCTGCAATAGACTGAATGACAATGTTAGAAGATGAACAGAAATGTGCACTGAAGGCTGTTCTCAGAAAAGAACGTTATGAAATAATGAACAACATCAGGCCACGCCCATATGTGGAAATCAATCCAGTCATGTACATCCACTCCCTCCCCCTAGCACTGACGGGTCTGTCCACTTTTTGGTTTTTGAAGGTAGAGCTAGCTAGAAACGTGAGCTTGTGTTTTCATGCTGCAAAGTCTGATATTGTCTGGTGTGTGTGTGTGGGAGAGGGAGGGAATGTGGCTATGGTTTTTGATTGTCCTACACCACAGATAAAAGCATCCACTAGTAGCCACAATCATTTGTATAATCACATGTTGTGCCCCATTTGGCCTTCAGAGCAGCATTAAGGGGTATCGTCTCAACAACAGAATTGATACTAGATAGATTTCATGACTCTTTACTCAATTAGCTCTATCCAGGGTCTTGGCAATCCATTAAAGCAATTCAGATTCACTCATTCACTCATTTCTTATTGATGCTTTGTCATATGGGGCATAGCTATGAAGGGAATTTAGTTAGCAATGACAAACTTTCCGAAATGACTATCAGGGTCTCTGAATTATGCCCAAAATCATTTCACACACCATCATACTCTGATATTTCGTTCTATATATTTTCTTTTAGCCAACCAGAGTTGCCTTTTATTGGAATTAGCGTGCACATAAAAAAAGGTTCAAATGCATTTGTATTTTGTTGTCTAGGTACCAGGAAACGGTGCCTTCTGATCCCGGTGGGTGCATGACCACGAGGACCAAGCAGCCGATGCGGACGGCCAACCCCTATAACTTCTCTGTCCACGTCCACATGCCCGGGGTCACTCCCAAAGCTGTGAGTTGGGTCGTTTTTTTCTTTCATGCCAAACAGCTGCAATGCACATAC
>OOFG01007396.1:5943-36329 GCA_900323295.1 Molva molva
AACGTCGCTAATAATTTATAATAGTAGCATTTCTAGCCTTGCTTCGTTAGCATGCGTTGTTAGCTTAAAACGACCACTGATACATTGGGTCAGGTTAGCTAGTTTGAAAATTGCTGATGTTAACTCGCATGCTTGCTCGGGAAATAGTGATGGAATGTTAATGATGTATCTCCACTATAAGCTGCAAACAATTAAACAACTAACCTGCTATTTAGACAGGATATTATATATTCCCTTACTCCTCAGATGATAGCTTGAAACTTGATATTATGGTAAATCTTGTATGGTCGCTCGGACATAACCCGGCATTTCTAAGAATGCCACTGATTGGACGAGGCTTTTTCTTCGTCTCTAATGTTTTTCATTGTAACGTCCACAGTGCAGCAGTACTGCCATCTGCTGGATATTACCACAGTCCGTTACTTTCCTATGCACAGAGCTGGCCTTAGGCAGATCTCAGCAGAGAGGCTTTCATTTTCAATGGGTGGGCACCTTTTTACATGGTTCTATAGGTATTCGCTTTGTAGTGTGCATTATATTTGTAGTTATGTAGCCGTGGTCATCAAATAGATTTCACCTGGGGAAAGATTTGCACGGAGCTAATACTATGTGGGCCAGGCCCAGAGCTTATGGTGTTCTCACAACCCCCATGCACCCCGACCTTTACACACTTACAGTCAAACATTCATTGATGTACAACACTTTATCCCACCGTCTTTCACTTGAGACAATGTTCAAACCAGTCTTTCCCATTATAAATTGTATGCATTGTATTAAATTGCCATACCTGTCTTTGCACTGATCCTTTAATTTCTAATGAATAATTTCAGACCAGAAGACGTCAGTAATTTTGAATCCATCTTGTCATGAGAATAGACAGTGGTGTGACAACCCTCGCTGGTTCGCAAGGAAACAATAACAGACCCACTTAAAAATATACTTTGCAAGTCAGCTCCCATATTAAATACCACTGAAATAGTCACAGTTCAGTTTAACATTTTACATTTTTCAAAATATGCATTGGAACATTTATATCTGGCCCGCTGGTTGCTAATTGAAGACCCCTGCTATACAGAATGCCTGTAAGACATTTGTAAGTATTTTAAACTCATTGTCCTTAATTATATGACATATCTGTCAGCAAAACACTTACTGGATAGGAGCAAAATACATCTAAATGCAGTAATTTAGCAGACACATCAGAAATAAAGCTTAAGTGTGGCAGAGAAGTATCCTTATAACCATCCTGAATTTTTATTAATTCCTGAACATTTTTAAAAGGTGGCCAGGGATTCAGGGGCCAGAACCAGGCAAGCAGAGAACCAAAAAAGCATACAATTACATTCAGCCCATAGGAGATCTTGTGCAGGTGGAAGGAAGAATGAGACCAATTATCCAATTCTGGAGGCCAATGTTCAACGGTGAGTATAGACATTGAGGTTGCGTATTTCATTCCACGAAGTGTTGGTGTCGGATGGCCACTACAGTCCACAGACTTCAATATTATTGAAGTTCTGTGGAGAGATCTCAAACATGCCGTGCATGTAAGGAGTCTGAAGAATGTTTCTGATCTAGAAGCGTTCTGCCAGGAACAATGGGGAAACATAAAAACTGAACCATTAAGAGGTCAGGTTAGCTTCTGTTCACAATTTTAAAATGGCCTTCTGACCAGGGATGCCCAGATTTTTGCACCGAACTTCATATAACAAATATGTACAATAAAACAAAATAACCATAACATGATTTTCTAGGTAAAATGCATTTTGGACAATTTTATTATCAGCATATTTCCATTAACATTGAACTTAACATTTGCAAAATAAGAAATCGTACGAAATAATAAAACGATAATTGCTGCCACATGTCAATCATTCATCTGTCACTTCACTGGACCTGCTTCTTTAGTGGCACTGAAAAAGGTAATGTGTGACAAGAGTCCCAATGTGTTTGACGGGTAAACTTGTTTACCGTTTCACTTCTCCTCACTTGAACTGGTTGTCAATAAGTGTGCCTTTCATCTTTGCTTTCTTTGCCTCCAGTTCAGCCAGCTCTTGAAGTCGTTTCTTGCTCATTCCCTTTCTCTCCAACTGCTTCTCAATCACTTTGGCATTTTGGGCGTAAGAGTCTGCAACCTCTCTTGCCTCAATCTCCTCTTCTTCCTCATCAATGGTGGACACTGTGACTGAGCTGAACTTGCCCATGTCTTTAGTCCGCTTCGTCATCATGACCCGGACTTTTTTAGGCGCCTCAGGTGGCTTTTGGCTGTAGACACTTGTGTTCCCAAATCCTTGTCCGAACTTTACAACCGCCTCATCGACAATAAACGTGACAGGAGTGTTCTTCATCTGATGCTGGTAGAAAAGTACAAGCCCACATTTACCACACTTTTTGCGATACTGTCGCTCGATGCCATCTGGTCGCTTTATATACACGTTTTCGTCGTCCTCCACGTTGCAAAACTTGTGGGCATGTTTGGCTGCATCAATTACTCGCGCTTTATCCTTGGGCCGCATGGGGAGTTTTTCCAATTGACAATCCAGTACCAAAACCATTTGACCACACAGACAGTAGTAGACGTGAAGTGGTTTTTCCCCATCATCGTATTCTTCCCTGTCTCTGGTATCCGAACATACAACGCTTCTTGAAACAACTTTAGGCATGTTTCCTTTAAAAGTCCAAACGTAATATAAGAACGAACTTTCTTTCGATGTTAAACGCAATAGAGTTCGATTCGTCAACACGGATGAGCCTCGAAAAGTGCTTCCGGTGTGTCTCTTTTCGATTCGCCGAGTAGAAACGTCCAGCGCCTTATAAGTTCTGCTTAGGGAAATCGATATTCACGTATAGTTTCTGCATACATATCTTTGGTTTTTTGGTTCTGTTCTACGTTGTTAGGTTTAAGTTATGGGGCTTTGAATCCCGTTTGTAGTCTGCCGAGCGACGAAATATTTTAATGCAAAAAATAATAATTACGAGGTTAGGACATTACGGACAATTTGCTACTTAGGCCATTTGCTTGCAGTTTGAATAGACCTATTAATCTCATTTTAAGTAATCTATTTTAGATCACCTAGACGCACAATTTCATCCAAACAGAAATCGCGAACAGGTAAAGTAAAAGCTGTTTATTTTCACATTGAGACGTACAAACGACTACACACAATTCCAACAAATAGTTTACATTGGTCCCTTCTTCCAAGGCTACATAAAGTAGAGTTCGACAACTCCGGTCCTCACTGGCAACAATTTGCGTCGCAGGTCTTGTCTTTGCACACGCACCCGGAGGCGCACTTGCTGCAGCCTGAAGGACAGCACTCGCAGCAACCTGCCGGGACAAGATAGACCAATCAGTTAAATAGCTCTGGATAGCAGACCACAAGGTTATGCAATTGCATGGTCTCACGACCCGTCTATAATAACATTTCAACATCACTTCACTTATATTTAACGAAAGGGCTGAAGGCTGAATATTGAATGACATCTTTTGCGCCCAAGGTGATTTAACTTACTTTTCTTGCATGTTGTGCAGGAGCAGTTTGCGCAGGTGCATGCTGTGCCGCAGTTGCAGGTTCCAGCTACAGAAACACAAACACAAGACACTATTATAAAATAGCCCACTCTGCTTTGAATAACGGCAATTGCGGCGATCACATAACACAAACAATTAATACAAAAAAACGAACTCACTCTTGGAGCAGTCACAAGGATCCATTTTTTCAGGTAGTGGTCAGTCCTTTTCTGTGTAGAGCGAATGTGTTCTTGTCTCGTTGGATTGTATGACGGCATGTGGCTAGAGTGTCACTTTTATAATGTCCTGATAGAAACAAACCCGGGTGCAAAACACACGGCCCTCGTGCTGTTTATTCTGCGCACGGGTTTTTCGAAAGAAAAGTACATTCCTCAAGCTGGGGGATGTGCTATTTGCAAATTACGTAAGTCTAAACGAATATTCACCGAGAAAATATAAGGGAGAAAAAACCTTAACCTTAGTACCCCTGAATGTGTTCAGGTACATGTGCTCTGATGATGTGATGTCTATATAATTTCGGTATAAAATATTGTGGTCGATTGGATTATTCAACAGATCTAAGGTCCTGCGTCCATCTAAAGCGAAAAATGGTAAACATGCAAGGAAATCTGAGAGATCAGAGCATGCTCTATATAACGCTGTGATAATATTGTTCATTCCATAATACATTTTGGAACACCGGACTTGTCCTTGTTCAGTCGTGTGTTAAAAAAGGGTCATTCATATTTTTGTTGCCCGTGACTCAAGTTTTAATTAGTGCACACGGCACACAAAATCTTGGATGCAGTAAACAACTTTTTTTCAATGCTGCATTGTCATTCTTCCGGACCGAGCGTGTGACCGGTATCGCTGGATCACACGCCCCCTTTAGCTCTGCACTCGTCTCGGCGTCCGGCGCCTAGGAAACAAAAGTCTGACGTCATAATTTTGCACTCGTAATTCTTTGTTTCTTATTGTTAAAACTCAAACTTTAAAGAATCTATCTATCTATCTATCTATCTATCTATCTATCTATCTATCTATCTATCTATCTATCTATCTATCTATCTACACATACAGCAATTATAGTTAGTAGAACTAAGCATATACAGGGGCCTACTTATTTAAATAAATCTGTACTTATTGACACAGATAGTTGACACAGATAGTTCATGTCAATGAACTATCATTCATTGACATGAATGATAGTTTCCTGTAACCCAGGAAAAGATTAGGGCTATTGATAGTAAACAATGAAACATTTTTTCCCCACCTTATTATATGGGCCAATTTCTGCTGCTGCTGCTGCTGTTGTTGTTGATGAAGATTTCTTTGTAAATCAGGCCATATTTTCTCGTAAAACAATTACTTTAATTTTTTTATTTGCCACTTAGTCATTTTTTAAATATGTTAAATGTTATTTTTAATGCAAGATAAATTGATTAGCAAATTGATTAGCATTTATTTTGGTATCGTTTTACACTGTTACATTTTGGTCATATATTGTTATTTTTGCTGAAAACGTGCTTTCACCTACCATAGTCTGACCTTAATGAACCACTTTCAGTGGGAAAATTATATTCTAATTATGATATATTATATCGGCAAATGTCATATATATGCATTTCTAGGACCCTAGTTTTTATAGAATAAAAAACGATCACTACTTTCTGTCCTACTTATAGATTTAAAGGTTTATTCTACATAAATGTCAGTTGCTGTATGTGGTTGTTCAATAAAGTTGGTAAGAAATGAAATGGCGGCCATCTTTGTATGCATCCAACCAGACACACGTTACATATCATACACGCTGTGACGGCAGTTAAATTCACCACATAATGTCCACGTGTTGGTAGTTACTTAATATTACTTAAGATAGTTAACTGAGGTTTATATACGCGGACTCTCGGTTTTGGCTTTGGGCACGGAAATGGCAACAAACAGTAAACGATTCAAGGTTAGAAAGCATACCCATGTGTGAAATGTGTTATAAGCTACAGCCACAGTCAGTTGTGAAATAAATCATAGTTACTACGCTTCATGCGGTTCGTTTACCTTTTTACTAAGTGCATGCGGATTTCAGATGGTACCATCTACCGGGTATTTGAATGTTTGTTGTAAACACATACGGGATTTTTGAACTACGTAGCAAACTTGATATTCCAAAAGACTGAAGCTTGCTGTTGTGCATTTCTTCCTTTATGTTGATATTGACATGACTGGAGAAACGAACAATTCTGACCATGTAATGTTTGGTCGGGGTCAGTGAAACTGTAACTTGAACCACATCCCCCTCTGTGCAAATGACAGCTAGATGATGGATCAGATGATGGCTCCTCTTTGCAAAACTTCCTACAGTGGTGCGACAGAGTGGGCCTTAAACTTAACCACAACAAGGTATATATTATTCTAACTTGCAGTGCTATTCCTTCTGTTTACCTGTCAGGTCAACCTAGATTGACCTAGACAGTTGACCCAAATTACATTGACAGAAAAATAAAACAATTTCTCAATATTTCTGTGACCTTACAGAATGTGTAACGTCGAATGAACCCTTCTCCCATTAGGTGTATGTGAGTAGTAAGGGAACACTAGCAGACTACGGGATGCTGGCTAAGGAGGACATAGAGGAAGGGGAGGTTCTGTTTACTATTCCCAGGTCGGTTCTGCTACATCAGGGAACATCCAAGGTCTCTGCGGTACTCGAACAAGGTGACACTCTACGATTGTGAAGCACTGTCACACAAAAATGTGTTAAAAGACTAGCATGATGGGCTGTTCAGCTCATATCAGCTTATGTCTTATCTGCTGCTTTGGTTATTGTACACAATTTTTACAGAAGGTAAAGCGATTTAATATTCAGATCTAATCAGGCCTCCGCATTACCAACTCATCACACCAACACATCACACACACTCACATCATGTCACATCTCCATCTATCTCCAGGCAAGGAGTCGCTGGAGAGCTCGTCGGGATGGGTGCCACTACTTATGGCCCTGCTGTATGAGTACACCTGCCCGGAGTCCCCCTGGGCTCCCTACCTGTCACTCTGGACCAACTTCAGCAGCCTGGACCAGCCATTATTCTGGTCAGAAACAAAACTATTATATACGTTTAGTTTAGTAGCATTGATTATTAGTTGCACGAGTAATAGAATCTCAGTGTTTATTTACTTTATCCATTTAAGTCCAGATGTTCATTCAAGAGTTGTCAGGGAGAGTAACAATAATCTTACAGTTATCCAAATCGAATCCCTGTGGTGTTTAACTGCTGTTGGGGGGGATTGTGCGGGGTCCGTGAAGGTCCAAAGAGGAGCGGGAAACCCTCCTCAGGGGCACTGGCGTCCCGGAGGCTGTAGAGCGGGACCTGGCCAACATCCAGAGGGAGTACAGCACTGTGGTCCTCCCCTTCATCGCCAAACACACCGACCTGTGGAACCCCAGCACACACACACTGCAGCTGTACACACGGCTGGTAGCCTTCATCATGGCCTACAGGTGATGAGGCTCATGCACTCACTCACACACTGAAAAATAGTAAAACTCCCTCCCCCCCTTATTATATTATCATTTATATTATTAGTAATATTTGTATTATTTTTCTGGGTAGTTTCCAAGAGCCACT
The DNA here is from genome assembly GCA_900323295.1 of Molva molva. Lineage (NCBI taxonomy): Eukaryota > Metazoa > Chordata > Actinopteri > Gadiformes > Lotidae > Molva > Molva molva. The sequence goes on from OOFG01007396.1 coordinate 13,078, forward strand.
GGAGGAAGAAGAAGAAGAAGAGGAGGATGATGATGAGGAAGAGGAGGAGGAAAAGGCCTCAAACCTACCAATGATGGTTCCCATGGCCGACATGCTCAACCACGTGTCCAATCACAATGCCAACCTCGAGTACACGCCGGTGAGGACGCGCGCACTGCACCATAGATCTACACAGCAAAAATCGTCCGTGTTCACTACGTGATGTCTGCAGGCTCGGCTACACTTGGCGTTTCTATGCGACTTTTGTGATTCAGTTTCACGGCAGTTGTGTCTACACACCTGACCCTTGTGTTTCCTGACCTGCTTGATCGATTTTCCCTTCATTTCAACCCATTCTAAATCTGTCTCCATATGTCCATGGTGTTTTCTTGCCCTTTCTTTAAGGAGTGTTTGAAGATGGTTTGTGTGCGGCCCATTCGCAAAGGTCAGGAGGTTTTTAACACCTACGGCCAGATGGCCAACTGGCAGCTTCTACACATGTACGGCTTCACTGAGCCATACCCTAGCAACTGCAATGAAACTGCCGACATCCCTATGGCCAACCTCTACAAAGTTGCAACGCAAGGTGACCAAATATATTGTTAATTTATGACCTTTACCCATCATGCTACATCCGTTAATCAATCATTTATCTGAGATTGTAATTTAATTACAAGTTAAGCAAATAGTGTCTGCCTCGCCCAGCAGACTATAGAACAGTTCACTATCTGTTTACCTTTTTGAGAAGGGCCCATATGTAAGTAAGGCCAGCAACCTTAGTCCATTGAGCAGAGAGCTTACAGAAGCAGTGATTGTTTTATTAACAAGGCTTCTCCTAGCAGTCAGAAGAGTGAACAGTGGAGGGTTGGTCTTAGGGTTGAGGGTTTTTCAGAGATGCTCAAAAGAAAAATGTGCTCTGAATGGCGTGATAGATGGAAGGAGGAAAAATTAACTGATAGCGGTCTTGCCTATTTCACTCTTCAGGCATTCAGTCTGACCTCGACCGACAGCTGGTAGAGGAGAAGAGAGCATTGATTCTGGAGATGATGGGAGAGAAGGCGGCTTTCATCTTTGGCAAGCAGGGCTGTCTCACTGACATGGAGCTCCACACCACACTTAAGGTAAAAACATTGGGTGATTTTTCTTATAGGGATTGTGACTTTTGGCTGTTTAATTAGGAGGATAAACATATACTTGGACCCTGATGAACTGGTTTGATTTGGATGATAATGTTCTTCTGCAGGTTCTTTGCATGTCAAGGGAGGAGTTCCAAGAGTTTCGAGACAACGAGGGATGGGAGGAGGAAGAAGAGGCGGACGAAGAGAAGGTTTCATTGGCTTTCACCAACGAGGGGCTGCCTGGCCTTAAGGCTCCATGGCAGTGTTTGATCCACGCAGCAGCTCGTTTGACTTTGGACAGCTATGGATCAGTTGATGGAAGTAAAGAGGGAGTGTGGGTGGACAGGGACCGCATGATAATTGAGGACAAGGTGCAGCTTGAAGGACTCCACCCCAGGCAGCAGAGGGCACTTCAGGTGCGCCACGGTCAGAAGATCATTTTGGACAGAGTGCTGGCGCTGACCAAGTCATGATGCACAGCGTATCAGAGCCACATTATTAAATGTGCTTATCTTGACAAGTGAACACTAATTCAATAGTACTTTCAAGGTACTTTTGTGTTAGGGCAATCTATGTGATCAGTACTATTCAGTTAACTATGCATTTTATTAAATATGATTTAAAGTTTGAGCCTGTGACTAAAGTTGATATGAATCGAATATTAGCTCCATAGTATCGGCACCATTGGGTTTTGTAATAACAGAAAGATTCACTTTTTTTAATGCTTTATTTCCTGTATGTATGCATACTGCAGTTAAGTAGCAAGAACTAAAGGCAACTATAAAGAACTACAAAAACACACGGACCAATACATTTACAAAACATTCAAAATCCTTACAAAATGGCCTGTATTGGTCCTTGTTCTTTAATGAGGATCTTTGTACAAATTTTCAAGATGCAGTTTTGCCATCCTACCATTACTGACAATTTTACAAGTGCCAAGGAGAAGATTTAATAGGTACAGATAGACGTGACAACGCTTATTGTCACTCCTCCCAACACACAGAATGGACCCCCATCCCACTCAGGATGACAATCCAATGAATTCAACCTCTTGCCGCACATCCAAAAAGGCTCAAAAAAGCAAAACAAAGAGCAGGTAGCCGTTTTATTGCATCCTCTACTTTTCATATTGACTGAAAAAGAAAAAGTCAAAGCAGAAAAAAAAATTGTGGGAGGGAGGCAAACCAGGGGCTTTGGTAATGAGTGGATATATGTACGTGTCTTTACATGTATTGTTACATTTGAAATGGACACTTTAATTTATCCACCTAGTCATTCAATCCCCTTCCCCAGCCCAGATATTTACAAAAAATATATTTAACAGCATGTCCAAATCTCTCTACTGAACATCAGAGAGACAAATGACAACTCAAACTCTTCAGATTTGTATGCAGTAGTCCTATCCATTGTTTGAGCGAGTATCATTGCCAGTTTGTCCAGTGCCAACAGTAAAGGAGGTGGTGTGTGGATGTGTGTTAGGGCCCCAGCGTCTTTCCCATAGACAACAGGTTTGGTTGGGACAGACTAGCTGGCACCAGTTCCTTCCATCACCTGTTGGGCCTGCTTCTGTCCCATACAGCACTGAGCTACGGACTGGAACAGCCTACAACAAGGAGAAATGAATGATTAGCATCTATCTGTACTAACCCAATTGGTGTCATTAGGAAGCAGCAATATTTGGCAGCTTAGCCATTAAAAATTCCATCAATAAAAATAAATGTGCACATCACAAGGCGAGTTAGCTACTGAAGCTCATTAACAACTCAATCAAATTGGGTGAAAGGGTCTGATTACCTACAGTAAATCCAAGCATCTTAACTCATTGCAAACTTACTTTTCAATCTCAGGTGCACAGTGCACAAAGTCATGGCTCCAGAACTTGAAGGCAGGATTTTTGATGAGCTCAATAAAGGTGATGAGAAGCCCCCATGGATGTGGTCTGTTCACGATCAGTCTTTCCAGCAGAACCCTGCGCAAAAGAAAATACAACCGGATTCAGACCTAAATAAGCTTAATGAAAGTCAAGCGGTGTTGAGTCACTCCCAGCTGACACTGCAGATCTACTTGTGTGGGAGCAGGAGCCCTGAAGACCTACCTGGTGATCTGCTCCTGGATGGCCTCGGTGTTGGCCTCAGCAAACAGGTAGAGCATGGTGCAGCTGAAGTAATGGGTGTGGCTGTTCGGGTAACGGAGCTGATTGGCTATCGCATTGAGGAACAGGTAACGCCCTGCAGAAAACATGTCAAGAAGGATTCACAATCTTGAATCTTGGTCATTTTTGTTGTACAAAATATCTAGCATTCCTTAAAACTTCAATGAATCAGAGGTCATTAATAACAAAATGACCGATACTGGCACATGCACATCATATGGTCTTACCCTCCGTGTCCAGATCCACAGCCAGGTTTTGGAAGATGTCCATGTGTGCCGAGTGGGTGATTGTGCTCATGGATGGGGTGCTGCCCTTGTTGTGGATGTGAGCGATGGCCTGCGTCCCCACATACAGCACTAGGGCATTGATCAGCTGGATGTTGTAGCGGTTGCCTGGCTCGTTGGAAACCTGGAATGAACCGCAAGTTAAGAGAGGGTCTTTAATGATACTGCATCATAAATTCAACACAACATACAGAAAAGCAGAAAGTATTTAATTCTCTTCAGTTGTCCCATATCTTAAAAACAGTGTGCTCTGGGTCCTACCTGCAAGTTGCTGCGCAATTCAGAGAGGAAGGTGACTGGTGAGCGTGTCTTCAGGTAAGAGTCCAGGTCCTTCTTGAACTGGGATGGCATGACCCCGGTGAAGTTGGTGAGGATACGAGGGGCAATGTTGATCTCGCTCAGCATGTCCACCTGCAAAAAAACCATTAGATATTCATTTCAACTTTTAATTCCTTATACACAACTTCCTTAAGCATATCGTAACAATAGGACAAAACACTTAAGTAGTTGCCCATTCTGTGAAAAAAAAAAAAAAAAAGGAACCATTTTATTACCATCAGACCAAATATAATGCATGCAATATACAGCTATTCCTTTTAAACTTAACATATTTAAACAGGAAAACAGTTTTCTGCAATGACCTCCACTTAGTTGATCTATCCACCTCTTGTGAAATCATGTGCTGGTGGCAAGTCATCGAAAGGTAAGCCTTTATCTTCATGACCACCTTCAGTTTTGTTGGTCTCACCTTAAGGTTGGGCGTGAAAGGGTCAGGAAGCCTCATGTTACGCGGAAAGGCACTGAGGATGAGATTGCGGAGCTGGATGCAATTGGGGGGGATGACGTCACAGAAGCCGTAGTGGTAGTCACACAGGAACTCTGGGAAGTCGTGCAGAAGTACCAGAAGCACGCGCAGTGTGCCCTAATGAAGGTTACATTAAGATCTATTTAGATAAAAACTCCACGTTATGAAATTCCTACACAATGTACAGGTGCAGCAGATTTCGCTTGGTAGGGTATAGAAGGGGGGTGGTGTACCTTGTAGAGAATTTGCATAGGTTTGTTGAGCTCTACATTCCTCAGGAAGGGGGCCAGGTACTTGAACAAGTCAATCAGCAGCTGAGCATACATGGGCCAACCCTGGAGGACAAAGAAATACAATTAAGACATCCCTTACGTGTAGGCCTAAACCATTAAACATATAAAAGTGTTTGTGTTGGGAGATGGTAGCGAGGGTGTGGTCCTCACCTTCTGCTGTGGCGTGTGCGCCAGCATCCTTGCAATGAAGATACGGTGGGAGATAAGCTCCAGCCAAGCATAGACAAAGCCAGGTGCTTTGGTGGGCCGCAGGATGTGGAAGGTATTACTGGAGGGAGGGAGAACCCCGTTAGAAACACTGTAAGGACCCCATGGTGACAGAGCATTGGATAGAAAAGCTTGGTGCCTATAGGGCTGTAGGAGGCTCTACCAGAAGGCCGTAAGAGTCTGGAAGTTGATGGTCTCCAGGACGTGCTCCGGGGCGTTGAGCTCCAGCAGTAGCATGATGAAAATGCGATGGTAGGGCAGTTGTTGGAACTCTGTCTGGCGCACGTCATGGTCCTGGATCAGCACGCCTACCACAATACCCAGCACCTGGAGACCACCGTTCACCCATCAGTAAACTCGACTTGCAGATGAACCACAACCACACTTTATACACCCCCCATTTTATTCTGGTACTGGACTGCCATTCAGCATCAGTCCATGGCATGCAAGCTGTACCTTGTTGAGCAGATTGATCTTGGTAACGGTGTTGGTGGCCTCTCCAGAGTGCTTGACCAGCAGGGCAATCAGCCGGACAAAGGCGTCCAGGTTGTGGTAACACTTGGCCCTGATGATTGCTGCGCTGGCCGCAGGGTTGTGCTGTTGCTCGGCTTGTGCCCGGTAACTGATCTCCACACACATCTCTGTGCATAGCCGGAAAAACCTTGTGATCAGGTCGTCTGTCTTCAAGATTCCCTGCTGGTGCATCTGTGGAGAAACATGCGATTGTTAAAACATATACTCATCCATTAAACAGCTGCAATCTGAAGTACTGTAATCAGCCACTACTTAAGGGGAGAATGTGAAATGGCGGACCCGTTTACCTGTCCAACAAAGGCAGAGAAGGCCTTGGTGCTGTCTCTGCCGGCTGCAGCAGAGTGGTACAGGTTGACCCACTCCCTCAACAAGTACTCTGCCTTCTCTCTCAGGCCTGGAGGGTCGTCGTACTCCGATGCCTGGGAGATGCCAGAGTGCATCATGAAGTTGGGTCCTCCATGAGCTCGGTCGATCATGGCTTCGTAGTTAGAGCGAACGACATCCATCAGCTGGGGGAGACTGTGGGAATGGAAGATGGCGGGGACAGGGGATGAGTAAAAAACAATTTCATTGAACCTTGGATCATAGCTTCCATTTCCCTCTTGAAGGTGGACTACGCTATAGTTGGGAGAGCCATCCTTTACCCTTCGGGTGCGTTGGCCCTGGAGTGTGCGCTGGTCCTCATCAGGGTCTCGATAGTGTGGAAGAGGTCGGCCTCTGTGATGTGGCCAACACTGCGCTCATCTACCAGCAAAAGCTTCACCAACTGCATGGCAAACGCGACTGCCATGTAATGCAGTCCATTCTCCATCGACTAGAGGAGACAAGAGGAAACCGGTTATCCTGTAGCAGTAGCAACTTGCAAACATTCAACAAGCAAGCCGATCAGACAAAGCAGATATGTAATCTCCTGCAATTTTCATTACGTGATCCAAGTAATGCAGGTGTGTGCTGTATACCTGTGCCAGGTGAAGGTCATACTGCTGCATATTAACCAGATGGTTTCTGATGAGCAATTCCACAGCCTCCACATTGTACTTGTACTCATCACGGCACTCAATCAGACACCTAAACAACCACAAGAGAGTCATTGGGAGGACATTCAAGTTTGTGGCTTATGAAAGAAACACATTTAAGGTGGAGAAATAAATAGGTGAAGGCATTGGTAATAGTGTTTTCAGATTCTGGGCGGTCTTTCCCCTCACCTGGTGATTTGCTTATTGCACCACTGGGGTCCATAAGCGCGTCCGTCCTGCAGGGCTTTGAGCACCAGTAGGTGGCACTCTCTGTAGCGCAGCAGCAGGTCAGCATCAGCTCCGCTGGTGGCATCTAGGAGACCCTCCACAGCCTAGAGAACAGAAGCATAAGCCAAGACAATTTGGGTCAGACTTTGAAACCACCGTTTAAGAAACAAGCCACAATGCAAAAATGGATGCAGACTTGATTGAGGAGGTAATGTTCAACATACATAATAAAAATCTTTTTTGTCTGAACCCAAACAGACAAATTTTAGGTTCGATTTTAACAGTTTCACAACTATAGTCTACATATGGTGAAGAACATGGCTTACATGACATAACTACAGTCACCATCTTACCTTCTGCAGTAATCCAAGTGCAGCGATGCCGTCCCTGGAGTTCCGGGCCAAGGCCACAGCTTCCAGCAGACTGCGCAGAGCTTGTGTCTGAGGGTTCAAGGCCAGGGCTGGAGGGATGGCATGGAGGTGCTGCTCCAAGTCCGCCATGCACTTGTCGTAGATTTGAGCCACATCATCAGTAGCCCATGCCTGTTGCTGTTGCCAGATGAGGATGTATTGGTTAAAAAGGCATACATTTGTGACCAAGTTGAAGCCAACAGTCTCCATCAACACAGAAAATATATACATGTACCGTATTTTTCAAAAATAAAGCCGCATTTTCTATAAGTCGCAGGAGCGGTAAAATGGGGTAGTATGTTTCAAAATACAACAAATAAGCCTCTCCGTAGTATAAGCCGCATCCTTGCCCACAACCAAAATACTTAAATATTCTGCCCAATGCTGGTGTGAAACCGTAACAAAATTGTTTAAATAGTACAATGTTCCTTGGGTCCGCAACAGCTCCACGTTGCTGGTCAACTGATGGTTGAGTAAGCATCCGTCCGTGAGTAATTGAAGATAATGCAGATTCAAGCTTTACTAAAACCCTGAACTTTTTGCAAGATTAACAAAACATTATGAATTGAATTATAGTTCATGGACTGAGAGCACATTGTGGAAAACGGTCTTCCTTGTTTTTTTGTCAGTTATGAAGTGAGGCCAATGTTTATTTCTTTACAAGGTTATCTTTTACTGGCAAACCTCTAATGTAAAATAGCATATGCACTTTACATCGTGACTGCATTATGAACTTCAAATCAGCAAACCAATGAACGACACAGATTTATTTATTTTAAGTCTCTATTTGCAAAAATCGACCTATAAGCCACTCTGGAAAATAAGCCGCAGCGAAAGTTTTGGTTGGTAAAATCGGGATACAAGCCGCATACGGTAGCTCTACATCCTAGCAGCTTTATTTTGGTGAATTATACAAAAATAGTATGGGTAAAATAAATAACCACAAAGAGACTCAATTGTAACACAGAACATACCTTCATGGGTTGGGCCAGGAAACCGGTAGGTTGAGAGAGGTCATTGCTCGGGAGGAAGCCTGGAACATTCCTTGCAAACTCTTCATACACGGCCAGTTGTTTGGGGTCCACTCCTCCCACCTACACCATACAAATACAGTTAGCCAGGCCATCCCAGCCGCCACCGAGGAAATCCTCTTGGAATGCAAGCGTTAATAGCAGTATAGGGTTATATGCCTTGACCCACCTTGAGTCTGATCTGCTCAGGCATACGTTCAGCCTGGTAGGTCAACACGACAGGGTCACAGTAACGACGGCCTTCCTGGCGCGCGTGCTTCCTCAGCTCAAACTCCTGGAAGAAAAGTCAACATCCAAAACAAGTCAGACGCGCTACATCGATTTTCTCTCCCAAAAAACAATCATGTAAAATAGTCAAGGATTGAATTCAATGTAAAACGACATTTGCTCATGTTGAAACAATGTACGTTAGTTAGAAGAACCAAACTAAACATTCATTCTCAGCCCAAATAAAAGTCTTACAGTGGCCAATCTCTTGTCCATCTCAGGTCCAGCCTTCTCTACCGCAGTCTTCTGGATGAAACAGCAGGCCAGTTCACAGTTGTCCTGGGCGATCCTGGCTGCAGCCTCCTCCATCATCTCCCTCTGCTGAGGGGTAGGAGCCTGCAGGGACAAGAAATAGAGCAGGTTTAGGAACAAGTGAAGACCTCTTCAAAGCCAACTCGTGTTTAAGCCATCTTCATTTTCACAGTCATCATGTTCATGTCGCCCTGTCAGGCACAAGCGTTTCAGAAAGGCTCTTGGTCCAACCGACCCTCAGTGCTGCAGCAAAGCTGTTCTTGAGGTTGGTGGCGATGCTCATGAGGAGTGGCTCCCGGCAGGTGATCATCGCCATGCCGGCGGTCAGGTTCCTCATCATGTGGTGTGCTGCTACGCGCATGCGAGACTCCTCCGAGTCCAGGGCAAAGTCCTTCCTCACAATCTGCTCACAGGTTGTCATGGCAATTTTGATGGACCGGTCAACCACAGGGTGCACCAGCTCCTGGACGGCACGCTCTACTGACTGCCGCACACACTGCTTTAGCTGGGGGTGGGCCTGCAGCAAAGGGATCTAGCATGGGACACAAAATGTTCAGCCGAAAAACTTCAAAGGACAGATCTATAAATGAGAGCTAGACAATGGAATGAAGTATAACAATGGGAGGGTCAGCATAGGCCAATTAAACCATAAATTGTAGTACTCAAGATTCAACATTTTGCTTCCCCAAAGTATGTCAAACTGTAATTGAGGAGCATTTTTAATAACTCTAATGACAGTAACTTCTATCTGACTCCTACCAATACTGCCAATGAATGGAGGCTCAGCCAGGGCACTGAGGCCTCATACGTACGTTGATGTTGATGTTGATGTGTGGGGCCAGGCCGGCCAGAGCATAGACATTAATGTCATGATAACTGAACTGTGGGGTGGGGGGCCCAGTAGTTGTGCAGGTGGTGGTGGTGGCAGCAGGGGTAGAAGGTGCAACTGCAAATGGAAGAAAGTCTCCTGTTGGTTACAAAACGCTATTTTGATTAAAATCATGGAAGGGGAAGCAGCACTGCCAGGCTGGATGCACAGCAAATCAAGCAGAAATGAGTCACGCAGGCTCCAAATACAATCGTATGTGCAGATACAAAAATAAAACAGCCGACGCAACATTCAGACTTAAGGAGCAGACACTGAACAAGGACAGCAGTACAATTACAATTAAATGTACAATTGAATGATTGAGAGCGTACAGACATGAACACACCTGTAGTTACAATAGGGAGCATCTCCTCTGGAGGCTTGGCCTCTTTCTTTGGTGCAGACAACTGCTCCTCCAGGCTTTTCAGCTTGTCTTTGTCCTTCAGCAGGTTACCCGGCTTGAGATCGTTAATATCCAGAGACAAGTTCTTACAAAGAACTTCAATCTCAAACTTAAGGTTAAGCTGCAACGAGAAACAAGTTGGTAAAACACTTGCACGATGAAATACGCAACATCAACCTCACTTTAAAAGCCAGTTGGCTAGAAAGCCAGTTTGCCTTAGTCACAAACAACAACCTAATTAGCTTTAACTTCATGCCAACAATTCAGCTGACAGTCTGAAAAATGTTAGACGGTTTTGAAAGAAGCCCGACTTATGTTTTAACTGGATGGTGGTGCATATCGGTAAACGCCCTCACCTTGAGGTCATGCTCCTGGTGCAGTTCTGCTAGAACATTCATGATGGCCATGGTCCAGGGGTTCTGTGGTCTGAAGACCTACAAATGCACAGAAAGACAGAGAGAATGTCATTTCAACTCAATCAAATTGAGGCTTTTCATTTTACTTCAGAGTATAAGTGAGACGATAAAATTAAATGATGAATATGCTGTCATTAAATACCCTTTTCTAGTCAACCATAGGGCATAAAAGGGCTGATCAACCCCTTTATTGAAAAAAAAAAAAACCTATTTTAACTGTAGAAGCAGTAAGACCAAATCCTATTCTACTTACCACACTGCGTAAACTGGATTCCAGTACTTTGGCCACAAAGGGAACAACGTACAGCAGTTCTTGCTGACCCTTCACATAGGCTTCCAGCAAGAGAGACTTCACTTCCAGGTCCTAAGAAGGAAACAGATTGGCACAAGGATTGATTTAATGGCACCAAGGTTACAAGAATGTGTACTGAATCTGACTAATAAGCAAATGCTAATTAAGTTACTGACTGTGTAGAGAATAGGCTTATTCTTGGCTAGGGTGATCATGCCCAGCCAGTGGCCCAAGTTCTTCAATAGGGAGCGATCAGAGAAATTGGCAGCAGCCTTGTCCGAGGTCAAGAGTACCTATGATACAAAAGACGGAACAGGGAGTTTAGATGAAGCACCTGGGAAACATTTATGACAATGTGTATTCATTCAAGAATGGCATTAACATCTGGGTTTGATTCAGACTAATAGCAAATGTGTGTGGGAGGGGCAAGGTTACTAACTGGAGACTGAAAGGTTAAAGACTCTAGGCATCAACATCTGCTAAGCACTCACAACATTTTTTAAAAGCTCTTCATCTACCCTGATATTTCTGTATGTTTCACTGAGGACCATCTTCCCAAACTCTGGGTTCTTCAGCGTGTCCAAGAAGTTGGAGTACAGGCTGTGGAAGTTTGGCTCGATGCTGACACGCTTCATCACCAGGTACTGAGACACCCAGGGCATAAACTCCTCCTTCACAGTTTCCTTCAGCTCCTCCACCTGACCAGAAAGTTACATATTTCAGACTCACCCCAGGTTCACAGAGTTACATTGGGTGAGGCAACACGGCCCAAGACTTCTACTTTACCTTCTGTGTCATGTTCGACTGAGACAGGTTATTGAAGATGAAGGCAATCTTTTCCTGGACGTTCTCTGGCGGCTCTACAATCCTCTCCGTCTGGTCTGTGGCTACCAACAGTGTGTCTATGTTGGTTGTGTTTATGGAGGGCTGTAGGCAATAATTATAATTTTCTTTAACAAAAAGTTACCTTTATAATCAGATTACAACATATACCGGAATTACAAGACCTGTGTAAATTCTGTGTCATTATGGAAAGTTCTTCTGTAGAGCATCGAATGATGCCAGAACAGAATGCAGATTAACTGCGGAAACGTAACTACCATAAAAGAAGAGGAATACAAAACCGAATCTGAAGCCGTTGCGATAAAAATGCAACCAAAACATGAGAATCCTTGTCGTTGTGCCCCTAATTTTCTCTGACTAGGATGCCCAAAATGCTGTTGGCCGTTTCTGTGTGGTTCATGTGTAGGTGTATTGCAACTTAATTTGTTGAAAGGACCGTCTACACAAGTGGTTCCACACAACCCAATACATAATCCTAACAAAGGTTATTAATATAATTTAGATTTTTATGAACATGTATCCAAGCGATACTGTATCCATACTTTGCTGCTGAGAGATATTGTAAGAGGTGCCCTTTGGCCAGCCATTTTTCCAAATGAATGGATGGCATCTCTCCCGAGGTTTGTAATATGTGAATATAATTGTTTTCTACATACAGAGGGGGGTAAGCACAAATAAGGAAATTTTAAAAAGTGGGCAACAGAAATGATATATGGCAAAAGTCAAAGCTTATTGCAATATAGGCTTGCAGCACAAGTAACATTTAAAAGACCAAACCCCTCTGCAATAATACTGTAGAGTGGTGGTTTAGCTGAACATGAACTAGAACTTGCAATTTTATATGTGTATTTTTGTTAAATATGATATAGAAGTAAGTAAAATAAATCAAACACACCATTATAGTACTTACGGGCACATCCTTCTTGAAGCTGCTGGGTGTGGGTCTTGCAATTGTAGTGGTTTTGGCCACAGTAGTTGTAGTTGTGGTGGTGGTGACCAGTGTGCTAGCCTGACCAGGCTGCGGGGCTTTGGGCACACCAGGCTGCTGAGACTGAACTTGGACCTGGGCCAGTGCTAGGCTGCCTGGGGTAGTAATGGATCCTTGCATCTTCACCGGAGGGTCCCGTGACTGCTGGCCATACTCGATATACTGCACGCACAGGATATGGGAAGTGCAGAGCGAGAGACTTATTTATCTTGGAGTTGCATTCTTTGCCCCAAACCAAGGCTGGGACAAAGTAAGAAATCATTAAAAAACTTGGAAAGGAGAAGATTAGGGAAACCTGTTTACCTCTTGTAAATGATGGGGAAATTGCAAGAAGTGGCCAATTGAGGCCAAGTGTTGACAATACTGAGGATAATCCTTCAATCTAAATGTGAGATGAAAAAAAATGTTAACCTTCCAATACAAAGTTGAATGATGGCAAATGCATAACAGGGGAAATGTTTGCATACCTGTTTTTGAACCTATCTAGAGCAGCAATTCCAAAGTAATACATTTTTGATCCAAAGGGTTTCCGCAAGGCTTCAAGAACATAACGAAGTGCCAGGCCTAGAGCCATGTAGGTGACCAGGCCCTTCTCAATTATGCCTCCAAACAGGCAGGCGGTGATGTGGAGCTCCTTGTCTGGGTACTGGGGGAAGAAGCGATACTCCTCAAATAGATTGCGCAACATGCAATTGAACACTTCTCTCTCCCGCTTTATGGTAGAGTCCTTGAACCTCTGCAGCATCTCCAAAACCTAGGAGGAGCAGGAGGAAGATTACAGTTAACACAAACTTACTGGAGAACAAGGCTTAAGTTAAAGTGGGCCTATAAGTGTATTGTCACTACAATTAAAAAGAAATACAAATGGTAACTCAATAGCTTTTTTACAACCAATGATGTCATCGGGCATCAGCGTTGACTGACGGGACGATGTGCAAAAACAGGACATCGTACAGCCCTACAATGTACACAGGTAAGACCCCTCTAGTGAATAAAGCTGTATACCTCATCTACAGACATGGTGGGGTGTGGTGGGTGGTTATAGATGCGTTGGAAGTAGCTGTTGGCTTCATCATCGATCTCCTTACTAAAGTGCTGGTTAGCCTCTGGCCACACCTGAGAGAGGTCAGCTATGGAGAGATGAGAGGAATTTATTAAATCCACAGTGTTAGGTTCTCCTGAATAAGTTACAAATTGAAATAGCATGACAATAGCATCCATGCTTAACATGAGTCCCAAACAACTAAAGGCATCAAAGGAACCAAATCAAATTACGTAGAACCCTTGGTTGATGCTAAACACACATTAAAGTGTAACCGATAGAATTGTAATGGAATTCTAACAGGATTTAGTCAATGACAATCCTCATTTGAAGAGCTTGGATTACCACACCATAATCAGTCACTAGTATGAGTGCAAGTGGTGAGGAAATGCAGTGTTGAGCACTTCATCTTACTCTGCTGAAAAGTGGGTGGGTTGAGACCCGGTGTGCTCATCTTCCTTGTGCCGAATGGGTCACTGGTTACTGCAGGCATTCCAAGACCAGAACCAATGCTTGAGCCAATGCCTGATCCAAGAGGACCTACAAATAGTACATATATAAAGCCTTTGTTAAAAACACATCTCAAAACAAACAAATAGGTGAGGGATACAACATGTTCATGATCATTTATGAATTGTGGTTTAGGGTAACAAAATCTTGAAAATATTCAGTACCAGAGTCCATGCCAGGAAGCTGGGAAGACAGGCTGCCGATGCCCACAAAGGGTGTGCTGGGGTTGGGATTGGTCAGCGGTGGGAATGCTTTGGCTGGGGACTGGGGGTTACTGAAAGCAGAGCTCAGTGAAGACGGAAAACCCTGCATGTTTTGGGTGTGTGAGGTGGTGGAGCCACCGAGATTCAGGGAACCCATGCCGGCCAAAGTGTCAATCTGTGACAAAGACAAGAAAACAAGCAATGAAGGGAGTAACATTAAAAAGACACTGATACACTAATGATACAACTATTCACTAAACACCAACATTCAACATTTTTGTTTAATGTCAAATTATGAATTCTCAGCATTAACAAGCTGTAGGCACAATACATTTGAGGCTAGCTCATCACTGGGCAACATAAAAAAAGAGATGCATGATGAGCATTCAAAGTTTGTCAGGACATAAGATCCAAGACTGTAGCTTGAGTAAAGTCAATCTGAAGAAAATGCCTTACTTTTAAAACTTTTAAATTATTTATTTTGCTACCACTTTACTCGTCTACTTCTATAGACTTCTTTAACCAGAAGAATATGTACTAGTCCATAAAATAAAATGTTTGCTTTGTAAGTATGTGGACAACAACCGGTTTAAAAATACCAACAAAATTAAATACAAAAGTCAAATACATCATGCGTTTGGGCTCCGTTTATGTTGCACATCAAAAGCAGTATTGTCATCTTAAAATTTTAATACTGGCTACATTTATTAGTTTAAAGGCCCGTCCCCTTTTTCACCTTATTATTCAAAGAAATACTCCCATTTGGGATGATGACAATGATACAGCAGTTTGCATTGTGCAAGAAAGAGTTGTAAAAAAGATACGATTCAGCAATGAACTCAAGCACTGTATGAATAAGAAGATGAATCTTCGAGAACTGCCCCATACACTGAGAACTGCCCCATTCACTGGAGAATGGAATTGTCCAAGAGGTACAACTCAAATCTACAAACAACATTAAAGGGTCTTATTGGGGGGAATGGTCTGCTTATGGGATACCTGTACTGGAGAGATGGCATCCAGGCTGCTGGTGCTGGGTGCGCGGCCTTTCGGCATCACTCCTGGTGGTGGCTGGCGGGCTTTGTTCATCACATTGCTGCAGTTAGCCACCATGGTGAGGATAGTCTCAGACAGTTCCTGGGACACACTCCTTCAGGGGAAAAAACATAACCGGTACAATGTTTAACACATGGTGCTTTACCTCAATCTGCTGTGATAGCACTCTAGGCACTAAGAGACAGCTATGATAGTCTAGCTGATTTGGGTTTACTACCATTTAAACAAAGTTGCGCCACCTGATAATATAAATAAAACATTAATTGACGGTAAGACTGATATCTTACCCAGCACAGGACTGTAGGCAGGCCAGCATAGTAGCCAACGTCTCTGGGGGCAGCTGAGCACTTTTGGGCTGTTCCTTGTCTGGAGCCAGACCTCCCATAATGGATGGGCAGCGCCTCTTCAGGAACGTCACACACGCCAGAATAAAAGGCTCCTGAACAGAGTAAGAAAAAATAAAATTAATAAACATTGGAAAAATTGAGGCTTTGTACCCTGTATTCCATATGTGAATAAAATACATAAAAATTATAAAAATTGGTAAATTGATAAAAAATAAAAATAAAGAATTCAACTATATATGTATTTCAGGACTTACCCCGTGCTCTCGTATTTTATCCGTCAGCCATTTGTCTAGTTTGAGGTATTCACGGCGAGAGGCAAGTGCAGCAAGATCAATAACAAAGGCAAATGGAGTAGCATTCAGCAGCATCGACAGAGACTGAGGGAGGAAACAAATAATTATTGAAAACATATCCAACAATCTGTCTTAAACTTAGTTGGACCTCTAATAAGGTCATGTTCATGATCATATATTACAGTTGGGAGGCCTAGATAAAAACAGGCCGGACAAAACTAGCAGACAGAAAAACTTCATCTCTTTCGTAGTTAATGATTATTGGGTCCATTTGAATATACCTTCAAATCCTGGGCCACATCCAGGATACGAGAGAGCTTGGCCTGGTCATAATGTTCGCCCCTCATGTACCACTCAGCCATTGAGTGCATGATTAGCTGGCGGATAGATGGAGACTGTCCCTAAAATAAATAAAATACAAGCACGTTCAATATTATACAGACCAGGGTGGCAAAGTTGATCTTCTCTCCACATTCAGATGCAATCAAAGAAAAAAGCAATAAATAAGCACTTATTCTGGAAATGAGAAGCTGTCCACCAAAGCACAAGTTTAGATATCTTAACAGGAATTTTGAAATGGATGCAACTGAATCCATATGCAACTTACCTGTCCATGCCAGGCATAGTGCAAGATGATGGCCGAGTTGGGGTGGTTGCCCAGGAAGATGGGCATGAGGGTGGAAATGAGCTCATGGCGAAGTGTGTGCCAGGACGTGGAGATCTGCAGCAATGCCAGAACCAACATGTCTGGGCAGTGCTTGATGGGGAAGCTGAACAGCTGCTTCACCGGCTCATACTGGCCCACCTCGGACAGTCTGAGTAGGCTCTCTACCAGGTCCAGGCTTTTCCTGTAAACAGAGGAGGCAGAGATAATTTAGGGTAAATTAAAAGAGTTCTGGCCAAATACAGTATTATAGAGTTAAATCAAATCAAGTTAACAAAACAAAAACAAAATAATCACATTTCTATTGTGTCAAGAGCAGGCAAATAAATCCATACCAGGTTGCAATCTCTTTATTGTCATCTTCTGGTGGTGCCTTGAGGATGTCAATGGCTACTGTGTGACATGGGTAGTCTGCAAAGCAAAACACCTCCGGGCTCATCAGGGAATGCTGGATGAATGACAGCTGCAGAAGAAAGAAAATCCAACTAATCACAAATGATAATCGTTTCCCAAGACAATCTAGTCATGTGTCTAAGCATTCTACATGTTAATACAAATTGCAAGTGCAGAATATTAAGTCATTATAAAACAAGGCTCCAATTTGTGGATGTTTGTTTAAAGGTCTTGATAAGGTACCTGTCCCTCGGCATGTTTCCATGGTCTATAGATGAGATCAACAGGGAACAGCTCCATGGCCAGGCCCCTTACAATGCCACAGACCACAATTTTCAGGCCTTTACTGTCCCGGATCATAAAGCCATGGTGGTCCAATTCATATGTCACCTCCTTGAAGTTTAGATTGGGGTTCTAAAGCAAAGAGGAAAACTTAAGTTACATACAACTATGAAACTTCAAGACCCAACGGCACTTGACCTAACAAGAAATATAGCAAAGAATTGGGATGGATGTTATAATAATGAAGTAGAGATTAATGACTTACCACTTCTTTGACCACATCAATGAAAACGTCTACGTTCCAGGTGTGCGTCTGTGAACCATCACTTTTGTCCTTCCCATCACTCCAAATGCTACTTCCTGGAGTAGAGATGGACTGGGGGAGACAAACAATGAGTTAAGACAGAGTGAAGCATTACCAATCCATGCAGGCTTTTCCAAATCGTATGTCGACGGTAGCTTTATCAACCAACATTCTTGTTTACCTGTAGCGGAATGCCATCAGCCAGGCCAGAGTGAGTACGAGCCATCATGCCCAGGACCCTGGCTACCTGGCTGGCCGTCACCTCTCTCACCCCATACTGGAGGATTATGTTTCTGCACTCGTCCATACTGGAGAGGACGAAAGAGACATGTAGAGGGTGGTTGACTTTGTTCCAGCGCTACTTCCCAGTTGCAAACTAAAACTTAGTCAGAAAGTATATGTAGGCCGGATTTTTTGTCTTAGTTGAGAACTAATGTACAATTAAGAGCACTGAAAAATCTAGAATCTGCTTGAGGTGTAAGCATAAATGTATGTGATCTTAGTGCTGAAATAATATCCATCGTACTTATATTTTAAATTACCATAAAAATTGTCTGGTCCCTACAATAAAAATAAAAAAAAAGATTCTCACAAAGTATTAGCTTAATGAGATTAACAACGACATACCTTGCACAGAAGCCATAGCCAACTTCTTGCATGAAATCTGCAAGAGAACTTTCCATCATGGTCTTGGCTAACTCTCCAGAGTCTGGTAGGATCCTATCCATCAGAATGTCCCGTTTTTCAGGGTACAGCAGTGGTGCAAGCACCACAGGGCAGCGCTCCTGGGGGAAATCTGAAACAACAGACAGTCAACTAAAATAAAGACATTCCCAGCATCCGATTAGGTGGCATTTAGGTCTTTGTACTACGGATGCAAGCAATTCCAAAAAAAACGCATTAAATACACGGTTAAAATGTGAGCGAGTACTCGTTTTTCAGGCTTATGTTGTTTTTTTAAGGAGGGTGCCCATTTGTTGAATATAAGGGCCAGCCACTAAACCTTAGCGAACAAACTTATAATAGTCTCTAAATAACAATGCTTGACTGCGCAACGGCAAAGGCTTTATTTTTGACTATTTATGGTATCCCCTGCTCCAAAAAAATACATAACATAGCATAACATGTATAAATAAGATACGATAACACTATTTTGTATTCGTTCATGGTTAGCTTGAACGGGTGGTTGTTTCCTCGAATACACCCCTACTTCGTAAACTAGACAACTGCCAGTATTTTAAAATCCTCTCCATTACCTCTGCACAGAGTATTGAGAAAGGCCTCAATCTGCTCTTGCCCTACACCACTGGCTCCCTTCTGGCCGAACAGCAGATGGGAGAGGAGCAGGTGCAGGACCTCTATGGCAATGTCCTGGAAGCCACCTTCCTGATTGCCTCCGAGGTCTGCGTCCACGTATGACCGCAGAAGGTCTGGAAGCTTCTGCTTGACGAAGACGGCAGCTAAAAGTAAAACATTTAATAGCAGTGATTAGGAGATGAACACACATGATATTTCTGTAGCTCTCTTTAAACTGCTGTTGAACAAGCAGAGTCCAGGAAAAATAATGACAACAATTCATCAAACAACTTTGTCTACTTACCAAAACCTCGAAGGTCTGTGTTGCAGGAGTTCAACAAGGCAAGGCCGAATATCACCTAAGGAAATACATTTGTAAATATAATGGTACACACAGAGCCAAGCATGATGCTTCGATGTGTTTTTCCACAATGTGAAAATTAGAAAGACAAACAAATAGTTAATTGGTGGCACTGGTTCAACCACTTTTTTCAAGCCAATGTTGTGCTTCATGATTTTACCGATTGAAGTGCAATGGGTTAAGTGTAAAAGTCTATTTAAGTATATTCTATGCTTCAATAGAACAACATTTATAAGAGAACCATTGAATTAAATGATTTATCTCTCCCCATGTAGCAATGACCTGCTTAAAGGTTATCTGCTTAGAATAAGATAGCAGTAGAGGCTAAAGAAACTAAATTACCTCGTCAAAAGAAAATGCGTACAGCGCCCAATTGGGTGGCCGTGTTGAGCCATTAATATAATAAAGAAACAGGGAAGCCGACTTACCTCTTGGACCTTGCTAAGCTTCAGAACTTTACTCAGCTGAGTAAATAAATGGGCTGATGGCTTCAAACTCTGAAACACAACATTTACTTATTTCAAAAAAGGCAATGTGATGAGTTGTCTCATACAAGAGAAAGAGTTCTTATCAGAAAAATAACAATTATTCAATCTACATTCAGGAATTTAGTAGTGCAACATATGTAGATACATTAAAATACATATCAACTCTTCATAGGGCCTTACATTTTGGCCAGAGTGCTAACTTCCCTAGCAAATTTGGACTGCTTTTCACTGACAATATATTTTTTAACTTTTCAGTAAAATATCTTGCGTTAACTCGCATCTTGAAAATCAATGACTAAGAGTCAAAAACTATAGTCAATAACAACCAGCTCAACCAGTACTGCTTACCTTCTGGTAATGCAGGGGATTGTCAATGGCGTAGCACAGAGAAGAGATAAAGTTTGGCTTTGAGATCAGCGACACACACTCCTGGATCAGAAACTGTGTCTTTGGTAGATGGAAAAATTCAGGAATCAAGTGATTAAATCTTGGTCCAAAGGTTGTAATCATACAAAATGTATGTGTCAATATTACATTTGGCCCCAGAACACATTTGAAATCTAGCCTATAATTTATACTGCATATACACCATTCTCTTATGAAAGATATTATACATATACAGAGATTATAAGTATTATTGAGAAAACATTGTTATTAGAAAATACCTGATGGAAGTCCTTGCCGCTGCTTTTACCATCGCCACTGAAATCCACATGAGAGAAGAGACAGCGTAGAAGATGCCTGTCTGCCTCAGGACCGTGACAATTCACAATCTAGAAGATTTTGAAAAAAACATGATGTTTTTAACAAGGTGTTTTTAACAAATACAGAGTGTGATTGGATGGCTGCCCTACTATTCACGAGTGTTTTACCAGTAATATTGCCAATACTCACATGCTGTATTTCCTGCTGGCTGGCTCTGTAATTTTTTTTCGTTAAATTGTCCACCAGGTAGCTGATTTGAGACAAAGCCAGCGAGAGCGAGTCAAGATTCATTGCTGTTTGGGGCGGAAGCAGGCGGCCGAGCCCGGCGCAAAATCACCATTATTCCCCTTTTGTCCCTTCAGTGATAGGTTACTTCTGCTCCCCCCCTCCCCAGAAAAAAGTTGTTAAATATTGTCTTGCAAATGATATTAGTCCGTGGCTCCTGGTTCTAAGGAGAGTCCCTCAGTTTACAGTCATGTTCAGCGTCTGAAAAGGGAAAATGGGGAGGTCATTAGAGAAACAACTTCAAACGATGCTGAGAATTGACAGAAAAACATAAAAACCCATTTGCAGTTCTTTTACAAAAAGGGTAACAACAAAAACATTTTGCACAGGCTTTGAGGCCTGCTAAAGTCACTGATCAAGACGCGCGCTGGATGAAGTCTTTGCATGAATTAATAAAACGCGAAAAGCTCCTTTAAGTTTCTTACAAACAACGTGTGTTAAGTCTTGTGAAATTGTCTATCAACACAGGAAAATGTGTTTTTGCACGGCTAGTGTTATCAATGATCGTCTGGCCTATGCTAAACCGCGACACCAGGAGTAAAACCTGACGCTAACCCACTAGCCTAGTTATACTACAATTACTGTTACAAGTGAATTTAAGCCCATTTAACAACTGATACTTAGCATTATGTTATTTTACCCCAAGACTCGACAGAAAATAATAATAAACAAGTTTCCTTCATACCAAGTGACCTTAGTTTAAGTCACCAATGGAAACAAAGAACAAGATCACGTAGGTTTTGAGCAACGTTATCCACGGGCTATCAGCACATTGCGGAACGTAAAAACCTAGGACTTTCTAACATAATTGGATGGCACTCTCATTTCTGCTGCAAGTTATATTACAATCGAGGTGAATAAGGATGTTTAATATAACATTATAACCAACATGTTTAACAATTCAACTTTGTCACATAGAGTTCACCCACACGGGGAAATTAACAAATGTAACCCCTGAAAACAAATGGCTCATTGTAACAATAAACTTAATGTCACGCAGGGTTTCATATGTAGAAAAAAAAAAACAATTATTCACACACTCCTTTAATAGCTAAATAAATGCTAAAAAGAATAGCACTACTAACGCTCATGGAAGCTAACGTAGCATTGTGGCGTCCACTTATATGGAGGGTAACAGACTTAACTTCGATTGTCCGAAACATCCAATTAAATTACATTTTATAAATATCCAGTTGTGTGTATAGCAGGATATATAATGAGCTGGTCGGGCCCGTTCGCCTCGCTCCGACCACGGTAAACGCAGAGGCCGCGAGCTGGAGGGCCGCGAGTATTGCCTTGCCAGCCTAGCTAGCTAACGATAGCTAGCTAGGATTCATAGACTCCCCGTGCTAGTGACCAACACAGTGAATCCCCATTATCACACACCGAGCTACAGTCTCCCTGACGAGTTTAATTAGAAAACTAGAACTATATGATTTGTATCTTCACTAGAAAACTCACCATTCTTTCAAAAATATGAATTAGATTTTCATCCGTCTTTCTGTTTCATCCGCCAAACTTATCGAAATATGAGTGTCGCTCTGCGTCCTATTCAGTTAGATTTTTAAAAAATAAAATGGCGACTGTCACTGCCATAGCGCGTTCACAGCGAATGTACGAGCATTTGCTCGTTCTCGTGGTAATAATAAAAGTTGCCCGCGTGCATGTCTATAACTGAACTGAAGACAACACAACAACGGGTATGAAACGAATACATGATAGGATTTTAACCAGTCAATGCAATTTTACATACGACGAACATTGAGAAAGAAATGCACAATAGCTTACCATGTCCTTAAACACCGTCACCATCACCAGCACCACCAAAACCACCCCCAATAACAACACCAACAACAACAACCATGACAACAATACGAAAAATAATATGCCTAATTAGATCAATAATAATGGTAGTATAAGCTGTGGCCCAACTGGGTCCTACTAGAATAATGAAAATCATCAGTGTAATTTAAAATGACCATATCCTTCATAATTAAACCATAATATAGAGCATATGGTGCAATAATGGAAGTAAGCCTATAACTCACTAATTCAACTTTAATGATCATTTAATTGATTGTTTTTGGCCTCTATGAATTAGCTTTGCAGGTGTAACATGGTCGACTCCATCCCATCATTTAGACAGCAAGTTTTCTTTCTTGTTATAGATTATTTGTGGCTTCTTCTATTATTTAGAACGATTTTGTTATTAAGAAGATACTTCAAATTATAATAGAACCTTACAGTGAATACAGAGACAGTTCCTTAAGGAGTCAGGCATCTTGAACATGGGTGGTTATCGGTAGGCTACATTATTGGGAATTGATCCCTGAACTTAGAACACAGAATAACTGAAATACAATAGTGCTCTTAAAATGTTGAACATTCAATACAAAGCTGTAGGCTTATTGTATGACTAAATAACCTGCAAATGACGGGGACAGACTTCGATATTGCATCACAACTTCACAATTCTGCTAAATGTCTGCTTTATTAATGAATATGAATATAACACAAATGTCACGTCAATTTTGATGCAAACTTGTTTACATGTTTACATAACTGTTAACATGTAAACATAACTTGTCATTTGAAAAAGGAGGGTGGAACTATGCTGTCAATATTGAATATATA
>OOFG01007600.1:2730-13444 GCA_900323295.1 Molva molva
CAGGTGTAGTCATTACTGCTAGAGGCAACTATGTCTCTGACAGGGGAGGGTCTTTGTCATACACTCACACGCGCACACACACACACACACACACACACACACACACACACACACACACACACACACACACACACACACACACACACACACAAATGTACTGGCAACATGTCTCCTTCCTCTGAGCTAGGTTAATAAGTGACAGGAGCATTTCAGCCCTCTTCACACTGAGTGGCATTCCAAACTTGTGATCTCATTCCCAGGTCTTTTCAAACACACCGGGCTCTGTAGCAAACCACGGCCGTGGCTCACGTCTGAGAGAGAGGGATGGCAGGATGTTCTAAAGAACTTACATTTACTTCTTAAGAACTTGTTTCATTTCATTCTTACAAACTTCTTTTTAAGTTGTCACATTGAAAGTTGAAAAGTTAAGAATGAAAGTTTAGAATACAATCAAGAATATATGTAAGATCTTACTTCATGAAACCCATTTAAATCTTATGTTTTTCATTAGAAATAAATGAAGGGGAAAGATACGAACATTCTTCAGATATATTTTGGTGAATCACAGTTTTTCTTGACTTTCTTTGTAAATCCAATCTTAACAAAGAAACAGCAGTTACAAATATTTTTGTTTTTAAAATATGTTTATGAATCCAGCCCCTATTTTGTATTGATTATTTGATTACAGTATCAAAAATACCACAGTATCGCAGTATCAGTGTATTTTAAAGTGTAAACATCAAGTCAAAGGCATGGTTGGTCAAGTTCTGGGGTTACATAAGTACAGGTGACATGCCTTGTACTGATAAGAAAAGTTAACGTTTAAGCAATTCCTTCATGGGCAGAAAAAAAAAGGAAACAGCTGTGAAAGAAACACAATTTATGTTAGAAAAGAGTGCCCTCTAGTGGCAAATGTGCACTATCATATGGATTTAAGAGATTACCAATTCTATTATACATCCATGGCAATTTTCAATTTACTGTAAACGTTGTTAACCGCTTTTTGTCACATTGTCGCCATGATGTTCAGTTATTTTAATCAATGATGCACATTCAGAGTTAAATATTACCAAAAGCAGGGAGTAAGTCTTAGTCCAGCAGTGTTGTTTTTAAAACTGACCATGGTACAGCACTTTGTTACAATGCTATAAAAGATGCATGATAAACTCTATGAACTCTATATATTATATGAGTTGATATCTCCCTATGTGTGGGTTACAGGCCGGTCTTTCTTCGAGGCAGAGCCAGACGGCCTGGTGGAAGGGGTGTGTATTCGAGACCTGGTGAAGAGGTTCAGCTGTGGGTCACCACCCGCCGTGGACGGCTTGAGTCTCAGCTTCTACGAGAGCCAGATCACTGCCTTCCTGGGCCACAACGGCGCTGGGAAGACCACCACCATGTAGGCTGCCCCCGCACACACACGCAGACGCACGCAAGCACGCACACACATACACACACGCACGCTCACGCTTGCATGCACTGGCAAAGAGCCACGTTGCTACGCAGAGTGCCATGCACGCCCCTTTAGCCGCTAGGGGACACAGGCGTCCTCGAAGGCGTCAGTCCTCCCAGCGTTAGCACACTCCGTCCGTCGCTGCTGAGGAATGTGCCAACGAATGGCTGATCGGACGAGCAGGGAATGGGCCTAGTGTTTGGTTTGGTTGTGACAGCCGGATACAAGGAAAAAATGAATGAACCGGGAAAAATTCAAAACACTGAATTATCAGTCGATTGCGATACATCAACACTTTTCAGCAGTAGTTTTGATAGATTTTTCAACATATTTTCAATGTAGCAGACTGTTACTCAGGCAATTCTGTTGCTGTTTCCGGATTTGCTTGTCAGTTCATGGACATGTGGGGTTGGAAAAACTATAATGCCCCCTTTTTAATGTGATGTGGAAGTATAAAAATGCACACAGCTCTGCGAAGATCCGCGTCGTGTCTCTAAGTCGCTACGTGGATCTTTGCAGACGTGCTGTACATCCAGCTTTATACAGGCGGCTTTAACTTCATATTCGGCTGCAATCATTGAAATGCACCTCTGTTGTCATTGAAATGTTCACCTATAAAGTGCCAGTGTGTAACCGCTGCTCAATCAGTGAAGTCCCTTCAAACTCCTTCTACCATGCTCTGTTCAATGACACATCAGTTCAATGATGGCTCTTCATTTTTTAAATAGTGTCCATGACTGATCCCAGATCTCTCTTTAATACACATTTTTTGTTATGGCATTCGGCAACATGGCAACATGTTTTCTGTTTATATTTATATGTGGACCTTCTTTGTAAGAACCATATCAACTCATTTAAAATGAAAAAAGTGTGTTCAATTTAGCTACTCAAATGTATCTTTTTTCAATCCAGTCTCACCAAGATGCATACAAATACCAGGACGGGACGTTACAAAAACGACCATTGATTACGTACAAAAGGATGACTGATGTGCTCTCTATCTCCCTCTCTCTCTCTCTCTCTCTCTCTCTCTCTCTCTCTCTCTCTCTACCGTAGGTCAATCCTGACTGGCATGTTTCCTCCCACCTCGGGGACAGCCACCATCTATGGGAGGGACATCCACACGGACATGGACACCATCCGCTTGTCCCTGGGCATGTGTCCCCAGCACAACATCCTCTTCAAGCAGTAAGATCCCGGCTGTAGGCCAGACCCTTACTTAGGGCTTCTGATTGAATGATGTCTACTGAGAAACAATCTTAAAGGATGAACACACTTCAGAAAAGTGTTCATCTGAATTTGAGTTCCTGCCTAGATTCAGATATGTGGCATCTCGTTCACCTTTGCATGAAAACTATCTTAATGTCGTACTTCTTAGGGCCCAGGTACATTGACCGGGTTCTCTTTTATGGCCCCTATGTATTCACTAGGTACAATGCAATCACTAAACAACTGCAAGCCATTCAAGTGTAACTCTTTGTGACGTGGAAGTGTCCATCCATGGAGAACCTGCTCGTAAATTGCAGCCCTTTTAATATTGGACATTTATGATCAACTATTAAATTAATATTGATGTCGGTCCTCATAGCTACATCATTTGTAAAGACATCAGAAGAAAGGGTCTATGTCGATTTTGCCTCACACTTCCTGCCTAAGTCTCCAGATGTTTTCCTCGATGTCTGTTTTACCTGCTGTTCTCATTGTCGAGCTGCTGAAGCTGCTCCAGAAAAAGCTTAATCGGCCGTTGAATCATCTTGGGGACTGAGGTTACAACAGTGTATTCGATCGCTCAGATCATCAACACTCAACGTCAACTTAAATGACTCTTGAGCAGCTCCGTTGTCCCAATCGGTCCCAGTTCCACATTGCTCCACTATCGCGCTATACTGCTGGAGCTCTAGTGATCCAGCCCCAGCTCCAGCAATTGGAAAAAGTTATGAAATGTTCCGTTTTTCACCGTCTTTTCACATTTTAAAGGGATGGACAACAGAAAGCCGTAATTTGCATAAGGTTTGTCAAGGTGTGCATTAAGCATCAGAAAATGATGTTCAACCAAATCCATTGCCATCTCATGTAAATTTAGTCTATTTATTTCCTTCTATTCCTTCAGGCCAATTTAATGGGTGGAGTCTATTTTCCCTCCTGGCTATGTAGCCAAGGAAGTGACCAAGTACACTAACATTACGGGGCAGCTATAATTAATAATTGTTTATTAATACTTGATTTCCCATACTTGTCTGTCTGTGTTAGCATGACGGTAGCAGAGCACATCCTCTTCTACTCCCTGCTGAAGGGCCGGGGCGCGACGGAGGCCCAGGAGGAGGTGGAGGACATGCTGCAGAATCTGTCGCTGCGCCACAAGAGACACGAGCTGGCCCAGAACCTCTCAGGTCTGTCCTGGGGAGGAGCAGGGGGAGGATGGGTCAGAACCTCTCAGGTCTGTCCTGGGGCGGAGGATGGGTCAGAACCTCTCAGGTCTGTCCTGGGGAGGAGGATGGGTCAGAACCTCTCAGGTCTGTCCTGGGGAGGAGGATGGGTCAGAACCTCTCAGGTCTGTCCTGAGGCGGAGGATGGGTCAGAAACTCTCAGGTCTGTCCTGGGGAGGAGCAGGGGGAGGATGCACAAGCCATAAACCACAACCCACAATCCGAATGACAGCGATGAATGAACCGTGATTCTGCACACTCACCATTAGCAATTGTTTTATGTCTGCTGTTTGTTATTGGATATAGTGTGGTTTATGTTTTAATTAGGGCTGTTAATACTCCTACACTAGCGATTAATCTGGAAACCTTAACGTTATTTATTTTTTACGCAAATTATTCCTTCCTCATTTTGAGCCTGATGTCTTTGATTTTTACTTGGGTGCTCGTGGATCTGCCAGCTTGGCATGTCGGTTTGTGATGATGCTCTGTTTCTCTCTTGTGGGGAAATAGCCAACAGGTTTGGAAGTGATTTCCTATATGTTGGTGGGCTGTGTCATAGCCGTTCAACTTCCCATGCGAGAGCGAGCACGTGCTGTAGAGTTTGATCATGTTAACAGGTCATATTTTGACATGCTAACGCAAACTTTTTTTTTACATGTTAACACGTCAGGTCTCATTTTGGCGTGTTAATACGCAAATGGTCTTTCACAGCCAACAGGTTTTTCCGTTCTTATATTATAGGGGTGTTAAAAGCATTACAGCATAAAGATAGTGATGAATCTTTCCTTGCCAAAGCTGCTTGGATTGTTTCCTCATCATCGATGTGGCTAGTCTAATACATTCCCTTAATGTGCGGTTTCATAAGACAGAAAGTTTCTTTATACTTCACTGTCCCCCGCTGAAAGTGTCACGGCGGGGGGCTGGCGGGGCAGCAGGAACAATAGAATATGCAAGGGATAGATCCAAATGCAGACTGGGACTCAGGAAAAGTAACAAAAGGGTTTTTAATAAAGAAACTAAATACCTCTGTTCCATGAACAGGCAGAAAAAGCACTACAATTGAGAAACCACAAGGGACATGACAAAAACAACCAACCGACCAGGGAACAAAAGAAGTGAACAAGTTGTGGTAACCCGACTCCGTGAGACTCCCGCCTTCTCCCAATTATCACAAGTTAGCGTCCGGTTAAGCCTTTAAGGCAATTTTATTCAACAAAATGAACACGCATTGAGCTGCACGCAACAAAAAAGAAAAAGAGTTCTGGCTCCATGAACCACGGAGGAGTTACAGTTAATGCCGGTCTCCTCCGATGTGCGAAAGTGTATTCCAGTGTGGTGCTCGTTAGCACCGTCTCACTCTCGCTCCGAAGGGTTAACCCAGCAAAATATTCCTGGAAGCTGCGCCCGGTATGTCCTTTCCCCAGGGCAGTTCTGGTCAATCGTACAAGGAAATACTCCTCGACTCGCGTCCGGTCACTCTCGAGGCGATCCACGGATTCGGGTGCGTTCTCCGCTCTGCAACACACAAGGCACCCTTAGAGTTTGTAAAATGGCCCGGACCTGGGACAGTACCGCTCCAAGACCCACCTCTGAGGCATCTGTAGGCACTATCAGGGGCAGAGTACAATTTGGGGTTATTAACAGAGGCTCTGAGCAGAGGGCTCGCCGGAGGAGACTGAATGCCACCTCGGCTGCTTCCGACCAGGTTACTCGGTCTGGCAGAGCCTTCTGTGTCAGATCGTGGAGGGGGCTGGCCAGGGTGGTGAAACCGGGAAAAAATCTCTGGTAGTAGCCTACCAGACCCAGGAATGACTTCACCTGCTTCTTGGAGGTGGGGCGGGGCCAGTCTAGGATGGCAGCGACCTTGGACTCCTGGGGCCGGACGTTCCCGCATCCGACTCGTTAGTATTAAGGCCTCCTCTAGGCCCAGGCGGCGCTTGGCTGGGTTGGCGGTGAGGCCGGCCTTCCTCAGCTCCCCCAGGACCGGCCGCAGATGTCGTAGGTGTACATCCCGGCTGGCACTGTGGATGATGATGTCATCTATGTAGGCCGCGGCGTAGGTCTGGTGGGGCCGTAGGAGCCGGTCCATCGTGCGCTGGAAGGTGGCGGGGGCGCCATGGACGCCGAAGGGGAGGACGGTGTACTGGTACAGACCCCCTGGTGTCGCGAACGCCGTCTTCTCCCGGGCGGCTTTGGTGAGGGGGACCCGCCAATACCCCTTGGTGAGGTCCAGGGTGGTGAGGTAGCGGGCGGGACCGAGCCGCTCTATCAGCTCGTCGACCCGGGGCATGGGGGAAGGCGTCGAACTCTGAAACCTCGTTCAGCCTCCTGAAGTCATTGCAAAAGCCCGGGCCGGTCCGACCTGCCAGTTCTCCGGCTGGCGGACCAGCTCATCCACGGTGTCGGGGTGATTGGTGGCGAGGGTTCTCCGGGCTTCCGGTGGTAGCTGGCGGATGGTATTATTGATCCGCACCCGATCCAGGACGCTGGGTCCGTCGTTGGCTGCGAGCCACCTCCTGATAAGCCGGCCGTGTTGTGAGACCTGGGTCCTCACGGCGCCCCTGGGGTCAAACCGCCAGTCGTGAAACCGCTGGGCCCGGGCGGCAAGGCTATGTCCATAGTAGGCTAAGATCGCCTGTTTCAGTGCCGGGTACTGATCCAGGACTTGGGCTACAACTGTCGCATTCCTCGTGTCAAGCCACTCCTGAACCAGAGACAACGTCAGAAGCGTCTTACCCGGGCTAAGGAGAAAAATAACTGATCTGTCGCTCAGTGGTCCAAAGTCCTCTTTTCAGATTACTGAAAAGAGGACTAAATTTTGCATTACATTTGCATGTCTGGAAGAAGAATAGAGAGGCACAGAATCCAAGTTGCTGTCAGTGATGATTTGGGGAGCCATGTCATCTTCTGGTGTTGGTCCACTGTGTTTTATCAAGTCCAAAGTCAACGCAGTCGTCTGCCAGGAAATGTTAGAGCACTTCATGCTCCGTCTGCTGACAAGCTTTATGGAGATGCGGATTTCATTTTTCAGCAGGACTTGGCACCGGCCCACACTGCTGAAAGTACCAACACCTGGTTTAATGACCATGGGATTACTGTGCTTGATTGGCCAGCAAACTCGCCTGACCTTTATGGGGTATTGTCCAACATTTCTGTATTAAAAATCCTTTTTTTACTGGTCTTATGTAATATTCTGAGATT
Organism: Molva molva; assembly: GCA_900323295.1. NCBI lineage: Eukaryota > Metazoa > Chordata > Actinopteri > Gadiformes > Lotidae > Molva > Molva molva. Next base: position 9,811 of record OOFG01007600.1, read on the forward strand.
CTGAATTTTGGGTTTCATGAGCTGTAAGCCATAATTATCAAGATTAAAACAAAACGGCTTGAAATATTTCACTTTGGGTGTAATGAATGAATGAATTATTGAAATGAATTAACTTTTCCACAACATTCTAATTGATTGAGATGCATCTGTATTTTTAAATGTATTTACATTGACTGTATGAGTTGAGTGGACTTGACGCAGTAGGATTTTGTTCAGATGAGTTATGGTCTCAAGCAACAGAGTCAGTAGAAAAATTGTGTATTATACCGTAAGATTGAACAGTAACTTGCTGGTAATATCTTGTTCCTCAAAGGCATCAACATTTACAGTATTCAACTGTATTCAACGGTACATTACCATACAAAATTTCACATATTCTTACAGCAATCTTTTTACAGTGTAGCCCCCATGAAACCTTACGTGAACCATGGGCACGACCCCTTCACATCCTGTCACTGAACCGAACAGTTCCACAGTAAAGGGCACGCTAATCCTTTCAGTGAATGGGAAATAAAACATGTGGGAACACCACCTGTTACACCTCAAACGGGATAATGTGATCCTACCTCTACCTTCTATTGAGGGATGGGAGAACGACCTGAAGACGTGGCCTCAGATAACGTAGACTAGCATATTTAGCTACTTTGTTGACTCTGTTGCTACAGACGGGAAAGCGATGAACAATCTGAAAAGCTCTGAGGTGTACAAGTACAAATATATGGGTTAGCTGCTTAAACCAGCCATCATCCACACACACTCCCACATACCCCCAACACCAAATTGAGGCTGGGGAGAACCCCCAGCCTCAGGGCTGTCGGGACGGGCTGGTGGGGTTGAGGTTCGGCTGGGCTGCGGTGGTAGCTCCTCGGAGGGCCCAGAACAGCTCATGGTAGAGGTGGTGCTGGGCCTGGGCTGCTGCAAGCTGACTCCAGGGGCGGCAAGACGCAGACGGGTGACTGTGGCGGTTGCAGTGCTGCCTCCTCCGTCCTCCGCTGGGCTCCACTGCGCTGTTGGGGAAAGGGCTGGTGCTGGGAGGCGACTGTCCATCGCCGCTGCTGGTGACCCAGTGCGTCCTTGGACAGCCCTTCTGTGTCTCTTGATGTCTGGAGAGGCACCACATTAGGGGCCATTGTAATAATATCCACACTCTGCCACACTCCACCTAGGTGACTTTTATTGTGCTCCTCCGAACACAGGACGCAGGGTGGTGATGTTGAATCCGGTTTATTTTAAGTATGTAGATAACATGCATGGTGCATGGCCTGGTGCTCCATGTTGCCATGCAGGAGATCTCCCTGAGTGTGTGTGGTGATGCTGCTTTAACCTGTGCACACTGATTACTCAATGTGCAACAGGTGTGCAGCCCCACCCAGCCCCAGAGGCCAATCAGACTGGTGATCCATCCATCCACACACACTCCCACAATGTCCAATTATGTTAATTCATTAAATAATAAAACAAAATTGAGTCAGATGTTGCTAAAGACCCGTGCTTATTGAGCGCCGAGTTTGAATATACATAAATTACACAAATTGAATTTTCTGATCCATATTTTGACCACTTGCAGATATTTCATTTTTTATCTAAATAAGTGTACATTGAACACAAATATATTTGATGTTTTGAAATGACTTTGAATGCCATATTTGAATTTCAAAGAGGTAAATATGTACTATGTAACATTTCTGATTTGTGTACATTATTTTCAACAATATTAATATCATGAGAAATCTGTAGTTTTATTCAAGATAACAATCCGTTACTCGTGTCAACAGTAATCCAGGAGAGACCTAATTCGTTGATATGATAATTAAATACCGATCTAGCTTACTACGATGTGCTACTTTAATAACTGGCTCATGCCAGCCACGAAGCTCATCCAGTGTTTCCCACACATAAACTTTACTTGTGATGAAACGTAATTTTAATCTTCTGTGGTATCGTTGTTTCGGGCTCGGTATGACTCGGAGAGTGGTTCAACACGTGGTTTATTCAGAGACACAAGGTAAACGAGCTAGTACTCTGGAGGTGGTTCATGAAGCATCTCCCGAACACAAGTAAGAATTCAGTTTATATTGGAAATGGGCGGAATGGTAAATAAGCCACGCCCACAGGTTCTAATTACCCAGGTAACCCTTCGGTCTGTCTTGGCTTAGGCGGAAATGGCAAAGAGGCCATGTTAGTAGTGGGACATATCTCAAACCCATAAAGCTGTATATGGTGTTGTGTTGACCACTCTATGTGAAGAAGAAGCTATTCAGGACTGGTGTTCGCACTACAAATGTGTGGCCCAATGAGGTACTGATGTTGGCTATAATCATGTTTTCTAAATAAAGCATAGAAGAAATTAATTTACATCAGTGTTCTATGTTCAGTCAGTTTAACCGAACGTTAATGGGTTTTTTGCCTGTTTGTTTCCAACTAAATGTTTCGTCAAACTTGGAGCAAAGTACCAAATAAATGTTAAATTTCCTCTTCCATCCAGATCCCACTGTAGTTGAACGTTCAGTAAAAAAATTGGAGCCCTTGTGTTGCTTTTGAGATTAACCTTCTGGCAATGTAATACGCTTATTCGGGACTTGTTGATGCTAGTTTAATATTTATAGTTGTGTTATTCTCTACTAATGTCACATGTGTTTATTGTGATTATTTTACATTATTACATGACTAAACCCTCAATCATTTAATACCCACATTGAAATGATGCAGTTGCTAGGGTAAATGCCATTGCGTCTATTCAACTTTTGAAAGATATCAGAGTTGATATAAATAAAAAGGCTTTCTGCTTCCATAAATATTGATATGTTGCAATAACACAGTTGGCCAGCAGCAGGCACATTTTTCCACAAGCCACTTGGCCAGTCCCGGGGGACTGCTATCAGTCTGCGCTGCGCAGTAATGGATTTCCAAATATGGCCATTGCCTAAAGTTGTTCAAACAAATCCAAACAATCAGAGTGACGCTCTTGCGCTCTTTGCTCTTGCTGAATCCAGTTTAAGGTAAAGCCAAAACATTTTGGATAAAAACTGTTTCGATTGCTCCTTAGATTGCTGCCCTTTTCTTGAGCGATGCAATTATTTTTTCAATTCAGCAGACTGGCGCTCCATGTTTGTCATGAAATGAAATTCTTTTGCGAGGAAAACAGGACAGCACAGGACAGCACCACATCCACCACACTAAATCCTTTAAATATCAATAGCTGAATAAAATCGTCAGTGAATGACTGATCTAGTAACATATGTTTGATGACTGAAACCTGAACAGATGCAGTATCTCGGCTAAATTTGGCCAGAGAAACACAGCTCAGTGTGCCAACACTCAACCCTAATCTATCGGAGCTCACCGACTACCTGCTCGCATCCCAGTTATATGTGTCATCGTTATGGTTGTTTTCACAATACATTAGTATTTTCACAATAAGGACACAAGATAATATAATTTATCTTACAAAAATGTTGCGATACTGAGACAGAACCCTGAGCTGTTGGTGGAACTGGGAGAGAAAAGATAAATTAGGGTTTGTTGTTTTCATCTTATTTGGAGACCCCTCTGAAAGCCAGGTAATAATTTGATTCGATTTTTACTGAACTGTGTATGTGAATGGGACAAATAACAAATGACACGTTATGATCAA
>OOFG01007613.1:1602-11615 GCA_900323295.1 Molva molva
CGTGTGTGTTGTCCGGCTGTGTGTTGTCAGCTTTCTTATTATCCCTGTGTGTATACTAGAATCACAACATATGTATACCATCCTATCTAAATGTTGAAATCAATTAAGACGAATAATATATCCACCCACAAAGTGTATTCTGTTCGATGGCGTAGATGTCAACGAAATATTTTTGATTCACACCGAGTGGCTTTGGATGGTGCTTTAAAACTGATGACAATCAAATTGTCATTCAAGTTAAGCGTGCAGTTAACTAAATGTTTGAAATAAATGTGCTTCTTTCTCAAATAATGCCATATTAAAGGTGTATAATGTCGTGTCTTACCTGTGCGTTGCTTCTGGGTTTGATGCTGAAGAACAAGTGGTGGAAAAGCGTGCGCACTGTACCTACATCAATGATTTTCACTTGATAGCCCCTTGTCGTATTTTACGCTTGAGAATTAGATTAGGGCAAGATCAAGTCCCATCAATGCAGAGGCAGATTTAAACGACCGTTTTTTAATAGTGCTGTAGATCTGATTGAAGATGTTGGATTTCTGTAAGTCGAATGCGTTCCATCACATTCAACAATGGCAACTATTCTGTGAACATCAATACGATGCAAATAATATATTATCAAAAAAATCGACTTATTTTAAGATATTGTCAAAAGTTTCATCCGTCTGGATACCACTGTCGCCGAATCCTTTCATAATTGTCAAGAAATAGTACAGGCAACACCGCCTAACTGCGACTGGCCCCATGAAGGTCCGCCAAGAAAACGTGGTCTGATTGGTTGTTTAGAGTGGCGCTGAGGAGACACAGATTTCGCGTTTTTCCATGCCCGTGGTCATTAGGCCCTTCCGATTCGAGGTGACAATCCCTATGGCATTACATTGAACAACACGGTTAATCTTAATTTGGTCTGAAAATAATGTCCAACAGATTTTAGCTACTGCGCTCCCAAACATGACAGGTGAACGACACTGATACCAAAAGAGTAGGTAAGAAAACGTAAAACAAAGGCAGCGTTCCTTGCTTTTTGGCCGACAGCTTCTTGGGTTTCAATTGTACGTAGCCTATGTGCGTGTGAAAGAGACAGCTAGAAAGTGAGAGACGGTGGAGGGAGGTGGTTGCCACAGCAACTGTGTCATTATGTTGGTGGCAACTATGAAAGCAATGGAAACGGGGTGGGGGATAGGATTGGTGCAACGGACAGGAACACTGGAGCGTGAACGAAACTGTCAATTAGACCTAGATTTGCTATTCAGTGAGTTATTTAAATTGAAGAGAAACTACATTCGTCATGTTTTCTATTCAGCAACTCCAGCCTTGATAGATGGCTGCATGGATATATATACTGTAGATGTATCTGAATAAGGTTGTCCCTTCCACCCATGAATACGCATAAACGAAGGCTATATCTTTAGCATTGATTAATTTAAACTTGGCACAAATATTGACATTGCTTTTAATTGATAGCTGGCTATAATATATTTAAACCATTAGAATTTTACGAATACGGTCTCAACTATTTCATGATAAAAGGGTCATTGAAAACAGGTGGAATTCAATTTATGATCCTTAAAGGTTAGGAAAACATTTGCTTCAAAATTAGGTTCTGAATCATCTCCAGATTATCAAATACAGAGCTCCAGACCAATGAGATTCATTGTTTCCAGAAGGGGTTTGTCTGACTTCCCCACCGCCAGGTGCCTATGAAGGGCCTGATAATTACCTACATGGCAGGCTGCTATTTCTATACAGGTGGGTGGCTTTCAAAGTGTGGTGGATTGACGCCAGAGTTGATCATTACAAAAATTGAAATGACAACATTCAATTGAGTGGTCTTATGGGCAGAGCAGTACCACAAAGGTTTGAGAATCGTGTTAACAAATAAAACCCAAACCTTGAACCTTGCAGTGTATACTCATACTAATTTAATCTAACAATTACGTCAGTCTGAAGCGATCAATGCTTGATAAATAAACAACTATTGGCTCGACTCTTCAAATAATTCAATTTTTTATTAATTTAAATAACTTATAGTTGACACAAAAAAATTCCCAACCAACAGCCTGCACAATGACAAGTGTTTTCGAGGCACCTTCTCCACCCGAGTGAAAGACAGTGCTTGAGATTGTTTCCTTGGGAAATATAGCTCCCAACATGCATTTGAAACCAAGGCAGAAAACCTGCCCGAGAAAACTTGTCAAACAGTGCATCAGGTAGGGATTCTTCTTTTTTTGTTGTCAAATATGAAGACGTTCTCTGGCACCCACAAGGCTGGTAGATATGGGCATTTCAACAGCACATATGGCTTTAGAGGGAACCAGGGAGTATGTTTAAACCAGTAACACCACTGGATGTCTAATTCTACAATTCTAGAGTTGAACCCTTTAAAAGTATGCATAATACCCTGTTCCCTCCCAGCCACTGGTCTAGATCAATACATACACACCCACACACACACCAAGACAATTGAATAGAAACATTAATTTAAAACCACATTAGAAAATACTGGACAATGAGACATTTTTGAAAAAAAAAGGGGGGGTGTGAAGCCATAATTATGAAAAACTGATCGCCATTTTGCGATCACTATCTTTGACATATTTTCATTATAAAACCATAGAATAAGGTCACCATTTTGTCAGATTCACTTCACACTCTTGATTTCATTGACCAGATTCAAAATGGAGCCTGACCACTTAACAGTTCCACAACGATTAGCCAATTTCAAATTCAGTGTGTCTATACCAGTGAAACAGTGTGCTGGATTACCCTCCAGAGTCTGATTGAGCCATAGACATAGTGAACGCCTCATGCCATGTTGAATAGATCATTGATTAGGCATACAGTAACACGATCAATGTCACCAACTCATGGCGGGACACCAGATGCACCACCTAAAGCCTCAACCAGGTAGGCCATTCAGTTTAGACTCAACGGGAAACATTTAATACATTTCTTTTTTCCTTTAAAAATAAAACATGAAAAAAGCCAAATCGGTGGTTAAAAATTTAAAGACATTTGTACAAAGTGGAAAGTCTGGGTGGGAGGGGGCATAGAAAGTCAGAAAAAAAGAACAAATATCTGCACGCTTCAATGTATTTACACACACACGCACACACACACACACACACACACACACAGTCGCACTCGCTGTCATATACACCAAAAAAAAACTGAATCTAGTCGAGGTATTAGAGTCGCCGTAACGCGCGCTTTTTGTCGGCCTTCTTCTTCCCGGCTGCGCTGGTACTGCTGCTGGCGTTGCTGGACGTAGTGGTGGCGGTGCAAGCTCCGTTAGCACCGTTACCTAGCGCCGCCACGGAGGCTGCGCCGGGCACCGCAAGCCTCTTGGTGGGGTCTCCGGCGTGCTTCTTGGGCTGCGGACCGTCGCTGGGGTCCTGCGGTACCCCCGAGGTGCCACCGTGTCCTCCCATGGCGTGGATCTCCGTCAGCAGGCGCGCTCGGTAGGCGTATTCGGCATAGTCCTCCAACAGTAAACGTCCGGCCTCCTCGTTTAAGGCCGACTCGGGGTTGGGGTGAATGAGAAGACACTTGATGGTCTGCGGAGAGTTTGGATAGAAGAATTAGTTATGGGTGTCAACAATTTCATAAGCTCTGCGGATCTTGTGTGCAGTCACCATGATCGTTATAATTTCTGCAAGTTTCTGGATAAACAAAAAGTAACACCATGGTGTTATAGCTAGAAAATGTTTAATCACAGATGGTAAATTGTTCTGTTTTTAGTTGCGTTTTCTTTTTTTACATGTGTGCGTGCAATGGAAAGTCTTCATTTGTACATTTACAAGGCTGACTACTTGTTGACCTCGACTTGGCTCTAGATTTGTTATTGTTTCTGAAGGCAGGACATTGTTAAGCCAAGATTTCAATAGTATTAATACTAATATAATTTCTAATATTACTTAGCTCAATACCAGACTTGATGTGAAACTATCTAAACAACTAAGATCTTTAATCAACCAAGATGAGAAAAGAGGTGAGATTTTCACTTACTAGTAAGACATGTCTGAGGCCAAGCTCAGCCTTCCAGTCCCTCTTCAACACATTGACACAGATCTCCCCCTTATGGCCCACGTTGGGGTGAAAAATCTTGGTCAGGAAGTAGCCCTTGGGTGGAACCGCGGGGAAGTCCTTCCCAAGGACCAGACGCATGCGGAAAATGCCACCAGCAAACGGAGTTCCCTCTGTCAGGGCATAAAGAATTAATCACATGGGGAAAAACTGGGTCACTTAACATTTAGCAGTCTTATATCAAAACTGATTTTGTACCAGTACTAAGCCTACTTATAATGATGTAATTAAGCAGTTATAAGAAATAGCCATCTTGCTCAAGGATGCCTACAGATGCACTGAGCTCCTGCCCCTGTATTACGATTTCAGTTAGGGTAACGGCAGCCATCATCAGAATGGCCAAATATGGGATGACCAAATTATCATTCGTTAGTTTTGTAGTTGGGCTATTCAAACATTATTTGAATATTCCGGTAGCACTTTGACAGCTGCTGTCCAGTGAGGATAAGCAAGCCATTAACCCCCCAGCCATCAGGCGGTAATGGTTTTAGAAGGGGTTTAATAATGAACGTATTTAGCAGCTATTTCAATGTTAAAACGAATCCAAAATACATCAAAAAGCCCTACCTACTAATAACAACGTGTTGGCTATTTAGTATACATGAATAGAACAGGTAGCAATGTTTTTCCTTTTATGGTGATCTGTCCCCCACAGCGCCTGTGTGAATTATCCCCGGGAAAATACCACTAGTCCTTCCATGAAGTATATTCAAAACTTTGCACAATGTTCAAACCACCTATTTGCTTTGTGATAATTGGAAGTAGGCCTCCTTTTAGGCTGCATTGAAGCTCTGCCGTAACCAAGTCGAAGTCTTACTGATGAGTGGATCCGAAACCCACTGAAGTGATATTGTTGTTTTGCTATTTTGCGTTATTAAAATAACACATTTGTTTTACCAATTGAACCACTTTAGAAATGAAAAGGAAAAAACTATCGTTTTTTCCTTTTGATTGATGATAAAAACTTGATTCTGCAGCAGTGGTCTCAGCCTGCTAGGTTACAGGCAGTGAGAGATGCGCACTATGAATGGACTTTTCTTTCTTTTTTCTTCACTGAATATTCTGATATTCGTTTGGAAACCTAACGAATATTCAAAGCTTGAAATTATGTTTTCGTGCCAGCCCTATTAGTTACAATTAATTAATAATGCTATGATCCCTGTAAAGAGTTACATTCAATTACTGTGCATCAGGCAATGTTTTATTCAAATGTAACCTACATTGGAGTATTATACCATACATGACTTTATATTACAGTACATGTCTCATTAGATAGCGAGAAAGTAAAACAAAAGGGGATACCGTTATCCCAGGTGTAATGTACTACAATAATACATTACACTTGATCTGTTGATAAAATGTGCAGTAAAACTTGACCAGATACCCTCATTACAATAATGACACTATTTGGTACACACCTAGTTGCACCTAATAAGACATTTTTGCATAGTAGCATGGCATATTATTCTGCACCAAACTATCAAACCTGCCGTATACTAGGACGTTATAGTTGTATATTAGTTAGTTATTATCATCATCATCATCTCCTAATCCAGCCAGAGTAAGAAATATCAGAGGATGAAACCTTACCTGGCCCTTCAATGGCTGTGTGCAACTCAGTGATGTCTTCATCGCTGGGATAGATCTTGATGCCCTCAGGGGGGTCAGCAGCTAAATCTGAAACCTCTTTGTAAACCAGACGAAGCACCTGAGGGGGTAAGTTCTCCACATTGGAGTTCTGCAAAGAAGAACAGTTTAGTCAAGGTTTGTAAACACATTCATATTAAACAGGTAATACATTTGGCTTTATAGTCGGAAACCAACTATAACTGACAAGAAATATCCTGCGTCCAAGTTAAGGAAAACGTTTACAAAGAGTTACAGTGTAACTGTATATAAATGTAACTTACGTCACCTTATATATGCAAAGGGAATATTAGGGAAGAAAATCGTAATTGTTAATTATTACGACAATAGTCAATTATTACATTTGTTGCCATTGAAAATATACATTTGGACTCCACCTGATATCAAAATATTGATTTTAATAAAGCAATACAATTGGTAAATGAATACATATGTATTATGTGAAAGTAATCTCGTCGGGGTTTTGCCCCTTGTGGCGCAGAGTAGGAACATAAAAAGGGAGACGAAGGAAAACAAAAGTTTTAACAAGTTAAAATAATGTAAATACGTTATAAACGTTAGGTCACTTAACGGGACCACGTTAATGAAAAACAGCCATACCTAAAGTCCCATCCACATGTACTACTTACCTGGATTCAGCCAGCTTCCATTAACGTTGTGACTGCTAGCAGCTAAAGCTAACATGTCACTGTCAGAAGCCTACATTTGGTGGATCCCCAAACAATAACGTTTCTATAAGTCATCTTTGGGACAATCACGTTTAAATAAGACTAGTTATACTGTAGATATCTAGATATCAAAGCTTAGCTTTCTCTGCATCCAATAGCCATAGCCAGAATTAAGCACAGCTCGACGGCTGGTGAAAGCTAACATTAGCGTAAGTTAATGGAAGATTAAGCATCGATATTGAAGAAAGCGGATCCATTTGACTTACCATTTTTTCGCAAAATGTTTGATCTGGTTGACTGGGTTTCTTTCAGTCGTCACTGTAAAATGTAATTGTATGTAAACGTTTGAAAGCCCTTTGCCAATTATTAGCAAGGTTAGCAACTGCTCTTTTCTTCTTTTCGTTGACACAGGAACAAAAATAAGATTCTCAATTTAACCTACTCCCCTGGACCAATGGGCTTCGCAGTAACGTGATACGCGAGGACCATCTGCCCAATCGTATATCTGAGATCTTGGTTTCAATTTGATTGGCAGCTTTATCAACCATACAGAGTCGACGATATCATCGATTCTCACTAGCCATAGGAGCGTTTGAAAAACTCTCACCCACCTTTTATGTTTTCTTAAAACACAAACGTTATGATTTTTTCATTGACATTACTGCTTAATCTAATGTAAAAATATTGACAATCCGATTTTCATAAAAAAAAAATTAAAAAAAAATTAAAAGTATATCTGAGAATGCTAGCATACTTTGTAGCTGACCAAAGAAGTGTACAAAACAACTTGGAAGGGGATTAATTCGAATATTAATATCAGGCCCCCATTCAGTTTGAAATGCAAGAAGCAGGGTTACCAAATGTAAATAGTAACATGCTAACGTTTGTATTATTTTTTTAACATATGTTTCAAGCAATAATATATACTCCCCACTAGAAGGCGCTTCAAGACAATATCCATTTCATCTGAGGCAAGTGCACAATTTAAAATTATGCTGGTTGACATAGATGGCAGTGTGCCATCGGAATATATTTTTTTAAATATATATATATATATAAAAATATGTTTTGGTTCGCAAAGGACAATATTGGTGGAAATGTGCATGTTTTCAGTGTAGGGGCGTGGCCACAGGGTGTGACAGCTGCGCAACAACAATAACAACTCAGCTTCCGGTTTCCCGACCAAGCTGTCATACCCCAGCATCTCTTTAACGGGGAGTTATAATGTCAGCAGGTTTCTATATCTCTCTAGTTGTATGATAAATCGTTCTATGTGTTCTATGTGAATTATTCTTTATGAAAGATAACTTTACTTCCAGTTTTGTTGTTCGGGCTTTACGTTATATTACAGCAGGGTAAGGGATAGCTAAGAAGTTTAACTGTGCTAGTTAGCCAGCATTATCTAAGGCAACTGAATAGTATTAAAAAGCTACACGGCTAAGTTAGAATAGCTGGTTGATATCCCCTTACTTTCTGTATATTTGTATTCAAAATATATAGTATGAACGAAGGAGAGGTTTTCCACGAAAAGCAGAGACTGGAGCTGTGCGCAATCCATGCACTAAACAACGTGCTGCAGGAGCGGGTGTTCACCAAGGAAATTGCGGACGACATATGCAAACGGTGAGCGTGCATTACACTTTACCAACTGTGTACCTGTCATTGTTGTTGACTGCACTTCCACGCAGATGAGCTGTATCTCTTCAGCAAAACCAAAGCCTTTTTTTTATGAATCACTGACTTAAGGGATTGGCTTTGACACAACCAATGGGTTTTTATGTGGGATTTTCTAAATGTTAGTAAAATAAACGTGACTGTTCTGACAGCCTTTGTCAAAAAATTATACGATGTTAATCACACAAATGCATAATTAGTTAAAGATATAAATAACGTAATTAAGTAGTAATGCTTAGTAATTAGATATACCACCTTTATGAAGGGAGCAATACTCTGAAGCTCATTGTCATTGTATTGCTCTACAAAACTTAACATGGCACATTCAAGACCATAATATAATATGCCTCCAAGATGGAAACCAAACTACATCGAAGACAGAGGTTTTATCCTCTGTAATTTAGTCTCAATTAAATTACTGAATGAAGAAATGAAACAGGACCCGTCTCTTCTCACTGACGATCTAATTTGATTATGTTGGTTGAGGTCCTATGTGTACTTTTACACATTGGTCCACTGAAGGTAACTAAATAGAATATATCAAGCAGAAAAAGCCCAGATAATCTGGGATGTAAAAGGACCTTTAAAAACCCCAGCACACCATTTGGCCGTTTTGCAAAGGTGTAAGGGAATTGTGTTTAATGCACTGCGATTAAACAGGAAAACATGCTTCTGCTGCCCTTTTAATGATGCAACTTCTCTTCCAATGCAGGCTAGCTCCACAATGTGTCGTGAACCCACACCGGTCAATGTTAGGCACAGGAAACTATGACGTCAACGTAATCATGGCAGCGCTGCAGAGCAGAGAACTAGCGGCAGTATGGTGGGACAAGCGCAGGTGTGTGAACACTGCAGCGAGACATTCAACAGCCTAGTAGATCTGTCACTCAACAAAGCTCTATATTAAGGTAAACATCAACCACTTTGCATTTTGTGGGAATAATCTCTTCTTTCTTTGTTTTTGTTGGTTTGTTTCTACATAGGACGGTACAGAGTCTCTGCTTGTCTAAAGTTCAGGGCTTCATATTGAATGTTCCGTCCCGGGTGTCGCTGGGAATAGTGTCCCTCCCTCTCAGGCGACGCCACTGGCTAGCAGTGTGCCTGGTTAATGGGCAATACTACAACCTGGACTCCAAGTTAAAGAATCCCGTCTGCATTGGAGGAGAGGCAGAACTACGGTGGGTGTGCTGGCTGATAAGGAAGTGGTTGTTATTTCTATAACAATATCTATACCAATCATCCACTTAAGGTTCAAAATCTGATCCCAACAAATCCAACATAAGTGTGTTATTATTATTGAATTGTTATCTTTCCAGTATAATAATATGACTAATAAATACAACTATACATAAATAATGCATTTTAGGGTACATACTATAATAATATGAGATACATTTAATTAATCCCAGATGGGAAATAATTGATGGCGTATGGTGAAATAAAAGAGGCTAGCGTGAGGGACGCTAACAGAACTAACTGTGAAGGCCAACTCGATGGAAAATAAAAAGACTTGGCTAGAGTGGCACTGGAATACAAGGGACATTTTTTGAGCCCGTTTCGGGGAACAGAGACTGTTGTCTGTTTCTGATGAAGCCTGCACTGTGGCTGTATGCGCCTCATGCAACTTGTTAAGTGACTCATCCCATTCCATAGTCACAAACAAATTAGCTAATATCCATGTGACAGTTCATACGATAGATATATAATGGATAGATGAATAGACTTTATAATGAGTACTTTACTCACCTTAACTTCCCCTCTGAATATAGTAGGTATCTATAGTATCTATTTGTCCCTCTTGTAAACAGTCACATGGGTCTTACCTCATTTGTTTGTGACTGCTGGGTGACTGCGTCATCTGTGTGTGTGTGTGTGTGTGTGTGTGTGTCTGTGTATGTATATTTGTGTGTGTGTGTGAGTGTGTGTGTGTGTGTGTGGGTG
>OOFG01007634.1:5772-18243 GCA_900323295.1 Molva molva
AGAGAGTGAAAGAGAAAGGGAGAGAGAGAGAAAAGAGAGTGAAAGAGAGAGAGAGAGAGAGAGAGAGAGAGAGAGAGAGAGAGAGAGGGAGAACAGAGATGGAGGGAGGGAAGAAAGAGAGACAGATCGGCACTCATAATAGAGATTCCTTCGGGCAACCTGTATATTCCTGCCTATAGACCCCGTCCACACATACACGCGAACACACACAAGCACAAACACACGTGCATTTTGAATTCCGGGTTACAGAATCTAGTTGAAGAAATCCAACCGTACCATTTAAAGAGATTTATCCATGATGGATCAACAGTTCTTGACTTACTATTCTGTTGTGTGGATTTGCAACATTGAGGATGCTGACGACAGAATGACTGCAAGTCAACAAGACAGTGAATACGTCAACATTCACAGCTCGTAGGGATATTTCTTGTGCTGCCAAAGAGCCCCATTGCAGCCCTTTCCCAAGGTTATTTAACTTCAGATCAAATCAGTGGCAGTATTTTGAGCTTGCAGAAAAGTTTTTGTGGTTGTAAAACATTTTTGTGCTTGTAAATAGCAAAGGGTGGCTGAATTCCAGGTTAAAAGTATTCCATAAGTGATCACAAAACTCAATCACGATAGCATGCAGCATGCTATCAAATGGCTCACTAGCTTCTTTGACATCCCTTTGACTGCCAATGGCCTTGATATGCGTTTTATGATAAATATATGCTGATATTTGTATTATAATGCAATACACCTTTTATATACAGCAAATGTGCAATCACAATTATAGTTTAAATGCATTCTTACATTCAAGCATTTCCATTCCATTTTCTTTATGTAGTTTGTACTTCCTCAAAGACGAAAGACGAGTAAAGCGGATATGCCCTCACAATGTGGTTCAATTTGAGCCTACACGCTAGCAAGAGACAGGACGACAGTACCTAGAGTGTAGGGGAGGGGGCTGAGGGACCGCCCCTGCGATTTCCGATTGGTTTATGCCAATCATGTCATAGTGTCTTGAGGTTGTAATATTTGACTTGTGGCAAAAAAATTTAAGTGTGTTTTTAAAGGGGTTAATTTATTTTGCACCTTTGAAAGTTTCAACATTCTACAAAACTACAAAACATTTTTTCCAGATTTCCAGATTTCCTGTAAGGTCAAAATACTTACGGCACTGATTTGACTCCATATAGATATGTCATTACATCTAACATGAAAGAATATCTGATCGCTAAAGAGCAATGCGCAGAATTAATTCTAACCCCACCCAAAACTGCCTAGAACCTTGGTTACGTTGTGTCACGTCTCGCCCTGCTTCTTGAGTTATGTATTATTTGTTTCATTCATTCTGTCATTGTTTTTTGTGTTACTTTATATTACTCACATCTCATCTTGTTTCAGATACGTCACTCCCTGCCCTTGTGTTTTCCGCCTGTGATTGTCCTCCCTCACCTTGATTGTTTTCACCTGCCCCTCATTATCGTTCCCCTCCTAGTGTATTTAGTCAGACTGTTTCCCTCCCTCTGTGCCAGTTCGTCTTAGTACCTCTGTGTCTAGCGTCCCAGCATTAACTTCTTTGTGATCTCCTGGATAACCTCTCGACCGCGTCTGTATCCCCCGGCTCTGCTTCCTCCGTTCCGCCTTTCAGTCGACACTTCGTGCCCGCCACTGCAACAGCGCCCCCACCTGTTTCGGAGGAACCCATGCAGTTGGGCAGAACCAAGCTGACCCCCGAGGAACGTCACTCACTTCTTATTCCCTCAGTCATCCCATGTTGGTGGTCTCGGGTTCTAGCCTGATGGACTTTGAGCTAGCTAAGAGACTGGGTCTAGACCCTGTTCCCCTTCCCAAACCATTGGAAGCAAGCCCATTAGACGGACATCTTCACTGCAGGGTAACCCACCACACACAACCGGTTCTTTTCCTGACTATCACACAGAGTCCCTTAGTTTTCACCTGTTCCAGTCCCCTGAACCCCCACTCATTGTAGGGTACCCCTGGTTAACCCTGCACAATCCCCATATAGATTGGTCCTCAGGGGAGGTTACCGCTTGGCAGAAGGAATATTCAGAGACTTGTTTCTTATCCAAGCCTCTCCTGGCACCAGAATCTCCTGCGACTACTTCCTCTTTTCCCACAACCCCTGAATCTCCTGATTCAGATTTCACTGACCTCTCCAAGATCCCACCATGTTACCTTGACCTTAAGGAGGTTTTTAATAAAACCAGAGACCCCTCATTGCCCCCTCACCGTGCTCCCGAGATGCAGGCTATGAAGGAGTATGCTGACTTCTCGCTGGCTGCCGCAATAATCTGTCCTTCTTCTTCTCCTGCCGGTGCTGGATTCTTCTTCGTGGACAAAAAGGATAACGACGCCCCTGCATCGACTGCCGTGGTCTGAACGACATAACCATCAAGAACAGGTACCCTCTCCCTCTCATTTCCTCAGGAATTTAACTACTGCAAGATGCTAAGATCTTCACCAGATTAGACCTGAGAAATGCCTACCACTTGGTGAGGATAAGGGAGGGGGATGACTGAACGACTGCTTTTAACACTCCTAGTGGGCATTATGAATATCTTGTGATGCCCTTTGGTCTCACGAATGCTCCAGCTGTCTTTCAGGCCCTGGCCAATGACGTCCTCAGAGACATGCTCAACATCTCTGTTTTTGTCTATTTGGACGACATCCGACATCTTCTCCCTCAACGAAAGAACACCCAACAGGTCCTCCATCGCCTCTTTGACCACCAGCTCTTTGTCAAAGCAGAAAAATGTGAGTTTCAAGTTCCTTCAGTGTCCTTCCTGGGGTTCATTGTTTCCGAGGGGACAATCTGGCTGGATCCAGCCAAGCTTAGTGCTGTCTGGGAGTCGGCCGCTCCGGGCAGTCGCAAACAGGTTCAACGTTTTCTGGGGTTTGCAAACCTCTACAGACGTTTTATTAGGAACTTTAGTACTGTGGCAGCCCCGTTGCATGCTCTAACCTCTACCACGACAACCTTTCAGTGGACTCCTCTGGGCTTTAGGGGAGCAGAGCACCCGCTCTCAGTGAGGACCGACCATAAGAACTTGGAGTATCTTCGGACAGCAAGGAGGCTCAACCAGCGTCAGGCCAGGAGGGCTCTGTTCTTTAATCGTTTTAATTCCTCTCTGTCCTACCGCCCGGGTTCAAAGAACACAACACCAGACGCTCTCTGTTCGCTGTTTGACCCTGCCTCTGCCCGAAGCCTCCCTCCTACATTCTGCCACCCCATGTTTGTTCGGGGCTGTCACCCGGGGCATTGAGGAGAAGGTCAGACAGGCTGGGGTAAACGTTCATGTACTGGATGGCTGCTCCCCAAACAGATTGTTTGTGCCGTCTTCTCTCCGTTCCCAGGTGATCCATTGGGCGCACACCTCCCTCCTCTCCTGTCACCCGGGGGTAAGACGGTCCCTATTCGTCATCAGACAACGTTTCTGGTGGCCGACCATGGAGAGAGAAGTGGGAGAGTACGTCGCTGCCTGCCCAGTGTGTGGCCGGAATAAGGTCACACTGTGTCTGGACTCCTACGCCCGCTCCCGGTCCCTCATCGTCCTGGTCGGACACTTTTTCAATGTTCAAGAGAGTATTATGTCTTGTGGTCACCTCTACGAAAGCACCATGCCTGTAGCACACTGGCAGTCATGTTGTCGCGTCTGTAGCTGTATATTCTTTTAACTATTTGTTAAATATATCTATTTGTTGTTTTACATTTCCATTAGTTTCAATGTGAAGGAGACTGCTGCAATTAGTACTTAGCAGGCACTTTTATATCCAATTTGATAGATTTAATTTATTCTCCCTCTATCTCTCTAATTTTGTTGGGGTCAGGGAGGATAACGTCTACCTCAACACCGCTGTCATGGAGAACGCTTCCCGGGAAGACAGCAGGTCTGTGTGTGTGTAGCCGAGGGGACTGATAAGGACAGCTGCTCTCAGGAGATTTCCCCTGGAGAGAGAGAGAGAGAGAGAGAGAGAGAGAGAGAGAGAGAGAGAGAGAGAGGGGGAGAGAGAGAGGGAGAGAGAGAGAGATGGGATAGACAACACGCCACCACGGACGTCCCAGGTAAATAAATAAATAAACAAACACATCCTGCGGAACACCTTGTGCGCCGTGGCTCTGACAAGGAGGCCATGTCCACACTCTTATTATCTGATAGGCAGCTTACACAGACCTTACACAGACCGGCAGGCGGAAAAATCAAAAGGGGCTTAAGCCACTGCATTCTGATTGGATTCACCAGCCTGGGCACCCAGGAAAGATCAACCACTAGATTATAGAATTGAAGAAAGGAAGGGAGGATGAAGACTAACCCCTATTCCAAACTCCTCTCTCGCCTCACTTACTTCAATTTACTTATTTACTTATAGAGATCCATATAAAAATCGACATTATATTTCCAAAAATATTTGCCAGATGAAAACAGGATGCATTGAGGATAATGGAATGAGAAAAGGCATTGGGGACAAGAAGAATTAATGCCATGTTTGATAAATAACAGTCACCTAGGTTTGGTTTGTTCTATACAACAACATTACCCAGAGTCCTGGGGTTTGCTCTTCGCACAACGTTTTTTTCAACAACAAAGGCAGCCAGAAAAATTTAATTATTTCAATGGTTCTCACGTTTGAAAAATATTCCCAACTAAGTAAAAGCGTTTATCTTAAAGTGTCATCGCCTCGTTGTCTTTTTGTTTATTCAACATAGAGAACTTGACAAACATACTGCCATTTCCATAAAACAGGGAGCCGAAGGCAAGCCAGGGGAGAGTAGGACTACTTTTCTTTCAATCTGTTGAGCAGCATGGACCCTTCTCTGGGAGAAAACAACAACAACAGAAACACAACGCCTTCAGCCATGATCCCACAGGGTTGCCATGACACACTTGTGAAGAAAGAGTGATGTTTATAGAAAAGATGTGTGTCCTCCGTCTGAAAGTGTCTTGGAAGCTTAACCTGACAGGGTTGGCGTGTGCGCATGGTGACAGGAGTGTGCACACTCTACATGCATCTGCATGACCATGCATTAACACGCATGATGGTCAATGATCCAGAGGTGCTAACTGGATGTTATCTGGAGGCGCGACGCTGTGATGGATTGCGTCTCTCACGTCTCTAGCTTCAACAGCAGCAGATTGGCACTTCCTTTGTTTTTCTCCTCTTGGCTGAACAAAAGCTAGTTTAGTTACAACTATTTCATCTTCACCTCTGCCCCTCATAATATTGTTATCACATAATATTGATATCTCAGGCCACAGCTACCTGCTATTATCAGCCTTCGGTTCATCAAGAAAAGCACTTAAGTAAAACTAAAACGCAAACTAAAAAATAACAAAAAACGAACTAAATTCCTTTAGGTAACTAAATCACCTGCTTTGAGATAATGTAATCTCTGTTATCAGGTTCAGCCACCTCACCCTGACAAATACAGCGACAGCAGTAATGATGAATCACTTTATCATCACAGTATTGAATTGCTAATCTGAATTCTAACATGCATGGTACAGTATCAAACTTTTAATTAGTTAAGGGTCGGTTTATAGCCTTTTACTGGCTATAATATTATTAATCAATAATGATATTATCAAAAATAATAACAATCAATCATCAATAATCAATAGTATAAGGACGATTTGTGTTGCGTGGAAATCATTGAGCCGGTGCTTGTAGTCCTGCATGTCTAACTGTAAATAATACAATCTAAACGTGGCAAAAGATTATCTTTCTCAAAATACATACCTTTTTTGTATACCTTGTACGTGAAATCTTGATGTATGGCCACATTTCGTAGGCATAACGCTTGCTGGGTTATTAATTACATTCATTATTAATAAGCACCAATAGAATTCAGGAAGTTGGCATTTCCATGACACCAAGTATGGTTTTCAGAAGAGCTAGCAATACATTGATATAACATTTATATTGATATTGTGAGTGGAAAAAATTGTGTCTTAGTATTTGACTTATCATAATATTGTGATGACATTTAAATATTGTGTGTGGTTTATCTGACTCTTTAACGGGGACACAAGAAAGAGATCAATGTAATGTCCTTATCACACCTTTTGGTGTCACATGACCAAATCCAAGCTGATTTCATTGATCAATGAATAACTGCTTCACAACCAAGTCCCCTTCACAAATGGCTGCTTCTCAGAATAACTTTTTGTGAAGTGGAAATACTCCATGCTGAACACCAATACCATCATGAATTTCGAGTATTAGCTCAAAACAGAACTAATATTTGATTTTGTCAAACCCCCATATATGTGTGTGTGTGTGTGTGTGTGTGTGTGTGTGTGTGTGTGTGTGTGTGTGTGTGTGTGTGTGTGTGTGTGTGTGTGTTTTGAGAGCAGGACCCTGGGGCCCTATGTTACGTTGACACTAGTGGCCCTTAGAAACAAGTATTAACTCGCTTACTGAGTAATAGTGAGCCTAATTTGGTTTCCACTTCACCAAATATTATTAAGGTATGCCTTTTGACGTCACGTCCTCCCATTGTAATCTCCTGCAATGGGAGGTTATGGTCTGCACTAGGATTGCACCGCCCAGGAAAAGTCCTATTGCCAGTTTTTACAAGCAAATGGGCAGAGTATTTTTGCCTATTTTTTTTTTTTTTTTTTTAACAGTTAATAGGCTAGAATTGTCCAGGTTTTGCCACAAATTCCTCTAAAGCTGGGGCAGCCAGGTTTATAAACCCAGTGCTGCCACACCGACCCTGTATAAAACCTAGCAATATATTATGGAAGATAACCAAGATCATTTTATAATAATATATATGATTGTATAAATATTAAGCCTGTAGGCATTTCAAATAATTGTCAAAACGTTACATAAATAGAACACAGATAGATGAATAGATAAATAGAATAGATGAATAGAATAGATAAATAGATGTATTAACTGTTTGCCCATTGATCGGGCAGTGGACATGGGGTATGCCAAGTATTAGTAGTTTAGCCTCCTGTGATGTGGCGTAGACCTGTAAGCGTGTTGCACACTGCTATCACTGAGAAGGCTACAGGTCTCATGTGCTAAGTAGTCAATCAAGTTGGCGATATGGTGACATTTTTAAAGAAATATAACGCAATAAAAAGATGATTAGAAAGTTGTTTAAAGACCGGCTGCTGCAACAGAAGATATACTTCCCTCTTCAATCACATCCTTTTTTTTAATTTCAGTTCGACAACTCAATCCCATAAACTGTTAATCAACACTAGCATATGCTTTTTATTCATTGTTGATTTGTTTATTTATTTAAGGAGTTTCACACACTGAAACAAGTTAAAG
Source organism: Molva molva (assembly GCA_900323295.1). NCBI lineage: Eukaryota > Metazoa > Chordata > Actinopteri > Gadiformes > Lotidae > Molva > Molva molva. Next base: position 13,066 of record OOFG01007634.1, read on the forward strand.
AATGCATCATTGAGACAAATATATTGAGCCAAAACAACAATAGGAATATTAAACATAAAATTATTAAACATAACATAAATAACCAGTATGCAAAGGGGGAGCTTACAGTTTCACATAGATACATATAGGCTGCCTATGCCAGAGCTTCAAAATAACAACGGAACAGTATTTGCCCAATAGTCCTACATCAACTCTTTGCTAAATCCATGCCCATGAAAGGAGCACTGTCGACGGCTTCACAGGAAATCAGCCCGGGGGTCCAGCTACAGCGGACAACGCCGCCATAAAGTCTAGGTTTCAAGAAAGCCTTGCTTTGCTTCACATGGTAGGAACTATTTTGACATCTAAGTACTGGAACTGCAATGGTTTGGCTACGTAAGGCTTTGGTTTAGAGACAAGATTATTTTGGAAATCGCTCTTGCTCTTCTTCCATTAAAGTGGCGGAGAAGCCAGTTAGTTTCACATAAAGCAGAAGGGATTAGCAGGGAGCAACCAATGACAAGTAGGACTAGGCTACTCTATTTTTGTGTGAACCAAAAAAGAAAAGAACATGGGAGGGGAAGCCTGTTCCCCAGTGAAATGCAGGCTGGTTATTTCATCCTACAACCGAGATCAAACGGGCCATGTCTTTGGTTAAGTGAAGCCTACCTTTATTGAGAGTCGAGGCAATTAAAGAGGAATTACGTTATATGATGACGTCATTGTTATTGGTACACACAAAATAACACGATCAATATTTTCCATATGAATATTCTTATGTATTGAAAATACAACGAAAATTGTTGAATACAAAACACAGTATTATGTGATCGTCTCCTAAAAGCAGAGTAGCCCAGCCTTATGAGAGAGTATGGGGACTGTGTTCTGCCACGGCCCTCTATGCTGATCCATACCACATAGATGAGATCCTAACCTCCAAGAACTCAGTCGCTGACATGTTGTCGGGCAAGGCAGCTCTTATTTTACTGGTGTCTTGGTATCGTTACAATACATCATTTTTCTTTCTTCTATTTTGACCACTTCCTTGTGGTGGAGTTACTGGTGGAGACGCACGTCCCCCATCACAACAGGATGATCTCTCTCTTTTTCCCACCAATACCTGAGCACGCACGCACACGCACACGCACACGCACACGCACACACACGCACACGCACACGCACAAATACACACACACACACACACATACACACACACATACTATTTAAGGTTATTCAAGATTACCAGGGCGAGCATCACAACAAGGTGTAAGTGAGCCCCCAGTTTCAGCTCCAATTCGAACACTACAAGATTCTACTTTTATTTTAAAATGCATTTTGCGATGAGAGTTCTACGAAGGAGGGGGAGGGGTTATCCCCATGATTACGGCTCACGCCAACTTTGGGATACTTATTTTTTTGCTAGTATGCATCAATTAGTGAGCGTTATGATGAGCAATGTTGAATATGAAATGCACCACACACCGTGGCGTTGTACTATAAGTGTCAGAGAAGCTTAACCCTTTCTTGGATGCCCCTATAAACATGAACAACTGTCCGATGGAGCTCCACACATCCACCCACCGTGGCGGTAGTGCACCGTCTTGACGTCGGTCAAAGTGCACTTCAACGTTATGATGCAAATTCATTTCTTCTATTACCTCATTAGACCACACGATATTAAAGCTAACTGTATTACCTCATTGGACCACACATTCGTAGTGCTAACACCAGTTCTGACTAGTTTCTGCTGCTACAAAGAGTGGTCAAGACAACACCATATAAAGTTTTACTTCTTTACCATTCCGCCCATACCAGTATAGACTGAATTGTTACCTGGTTCCGGCAGATGCTTCATGAACCAGCTCCAGGGTGCATGTTTGTTTACCTTGTATCTCTGAATAAACCAATTCGTGTTGAACCTTTACCACTCTTCGAGTCATACCTAGCCCCAAAATCACAGCTTAGAGCAGAGTACAACATTCACATACTGGTTGGCAGAGACTGGCAAAAACATAGGATTTTACACTTTATTTTTCTAAATAACGCTATTAATTAGAAACTGGGATGAAATTACGTAGATTGCTATGTTCAGGATCATGTAAGGCATACTAAGGCATTCAAAACAAAAAAACACGACTTTGGGATCGCCATCATCTTTCTTGAGATGATCACCATCATCTCAAGAAAACAATTATATTCATAGTTAGTCAAACACACTACTTCAAAATCACAGACTGTATTGTTTTGCTGTGGGTTCTGCCGTGCGTTTAATAATGTATGAGTGAACATATGGATTCCCTGTTACTAAACAGCTTGCTTTAAGCAGCCCAGTCACTTCTGTGCAGTACAGCAGTGTACTTTGCACCATGTTGAATAGCCACATCTTTTATTAGGACTAACCGAGCGTGACTAACCACAGTCTGTCTGCTTTGCAACCCAAGGAGACGTTGGAAAGCATTCATTAGTGTCCTTGGTTCCTCTGCCCTCAAACATGGGGAGCATAAATATTGAATCTCCCCCTTCAAGGTTGGTATATTACACGCGTGTCACAGAGAGACTATATCTAGTCCTCTTCCCCCCTCTTTGACACTGATCTGGGGCCATTTCCAGCAGGGGAGAGGCGCTGTGTGTGTGTGTGTGTGTGTGTGTGTGTGTGTGTGTGTGTGTGTGTGTGTCTCAAGACATTAATGGGAGCTGTAATTGCATAGTGAGGAAATGGAGTATACCAAAATATATACAGTAGTTTACATGTCCAGTCAAACAAGAAAAGCCCTAACCTGAGTATCCTGAGAAAAAGAGTTACAGCGGCTCATAGAAGTATATCAAATTTAAAAACATAATTATATGAGAATAAAGTAGACACAGAAAGTCATATTCCATAGAAGATTGATCAAAGACAAATTGATGGAGTCAAATTGATGCAAAATGAAGATGTACATGTGGAAATGTTTCTCGTAATAAAAATCTACTCAAATCAAACACATTTTTCTGAATTGTCAATGAAAACGTTGAGTTCACAAATGTAAAACAATGTATTGCGATTGATGTTGATTATTATTATTTTACGATTACTATTGTTTTCCTCACACTTGGGGTTAGGACATGGAGGCAGGGTGTTTACGTCCCTGACTGAAGGTATGCACTATGGCACAGTGTAAGAGTCAAAATGGAGACTACTGAGAAGCTGGCGGAGGCTATATCCCTGCCAAAGCCAGCCACTTATCTGGCCAGTGATACACCAGTGCTGGTAGCTGATAGGCCGGCAGTGGAAAATGAGAAGCCGGCGGAGGGAAATGAGAATGATACTATCTGTTCGACCAAGGTGGTAACTCATGCGTCACACTGGGGCTGCTAACTACCACACCGGGGCTGCTAACTACCACGCCAGGGCTGCTAACTACCACACCGGGGCTGCTAACTACCACACCGGGGCTGCTAACTACCACACCGGGGCTGCTAACTACCACGCCGGGGCTGCTAACTACCACACCGGGGCTGCTAACTACCACACCGGGGCTGCTAACTACCACACTGGGGCTGCTAACTACCACACCGGGGCTGCTAACTACCACACCGGGGGTAGCAACCCACTGGATCAGCTTGGTTGGTCATTACCTTATGAGGCTTGGAGCCACTGGATCAGGCCAACATGGTAGTTACCAGCCTCGGAAGCTAATGACCAGCCATCTTACCCTGCGCAGTAGTGCATGTTTTCAGTCGGGGAGGTGAACACGGCACATACCAATGACTCATTTGTCCAGGTGACCAATAAGTTGCCCCTTACCCTCACCACGCCTACATGTCAAGATCATGTTGAAACCCAAGCGCGAGTAAAACTGAATCTTAATCGTAATAAATTAAATCGTATTACGAGAAACATTTCCACCTCTACACCTACATCAATTTCACTCCTTACTAATTTCGACCTAATTTCGGCAGCTCATACTGTCACTCCAACAAGTGAATATATTTAACAAGTACTATGCAGTTGGGTGAGTTTATTAGTCTAGATTAACCAGTATTACTCATGTATTCTCTCTTCTCAATAAAAAGTGCTTTTATCTTTTTATTTCTGATTTGAGTGAATTTATTATTTTCTGTCACGCTTTGATGGCGAGTGGCCCTCTCATGTCATCTGTCAGCACGTAGCCTTTTGCCATCTGGCCTTGGCACGGTTTGTTGGGTACCTGACACCGGCACAGTATCCAGGACAGCAGCACAGGCCACTTGACTTCTTACAAGCGGAGGGAGAAGGATTGTCTGACCTTTTCTGTGCACCCGGATGCTAACGGCTAAGCTGACAGTCAAGCCGTTAGCTAAGATATAAACAAAACGTTGGGTAGAAATGCAACGGCAACAACAACAACAGCATTTTGAATGTGCAAAAAGTTGCTGTGACTTTGGGAAAAAGGTTTGTTCACAAACCATGAAAATACTATTGAGGTCATAGAGATTAATTAAAGAAATGCTTGATTAATACTACACATCAAAACCAGCACTTTGTGTATTTAAATACTTTTGACGTAGAAGCTTATGTGTGTGTTTTAACCAATCAAAGCCTTCGATTGAAGCCAATGGTGTCCCCTATGCCGGTGGACTCCTATGCGATTTGGTTAGGAAAGCAGGCTGCAGAGACTGTTGTTTTCGTACTTCAGTGAACAGCAGCATTGTGTCTATTGACCACTGTCTTTAAGTAGCCTTGTTTCTGGTCTGGTCTTGGGAGCTGCATCATTCACCGTATCTCTGAAGTTTCAACCAGTAGAGTTGGACCTCAGCTAAGGGTATCCTCTGGTATATAGAGAGAAGAGTGCATGATTGGTATATCCCTGCGGCCCCAAGCCGATCATCTACGGCATATATATTGAAAGATTGATCCAAATAATATAGTGATAGATAAGCCACTCTGCTGTAATCTGGATACAAAGCGAAAGCACACGGGATCATTTACTCTAATTAACTAAAACATGTTTAGAAAGACGAGCATGTACTCGTTTGTTGAGAAATGTTCAGATCAAAGCCTGGCTGAAGCTGTCTACTGATTGGCTCTGTAATACTAATTGGGGCCCCGGAGACACGTGACTCAGAGCCATTGGATAGACTGTGAATACAGCCTACCGCATTGCATTAAACCAACCACCACGTACTAGTGTGAGCTTCTCCACCCACTGCTTGGAGGCAGTTTGTGAAGACGAGGAAGAA
>OOFG01007681.1:2302-23594 GCA_900323295.1 Molva molva
TCTATGTCTCTCTCTCGCTCTCACACACACACACACACACACACACACACACACACACACACACACACACACACACACACACCACACACACACATCACGTTCATGTATATTGAGCAGCTGTGAATGTCGCATTAGATCAATGTAATCTTCCTCAGCACAATTCAAAGCCACACTTTCATCAACCATCCATCCATCTATCTATCCATCTATATCTGGCCTAATGGGATATAGGGACGAGGGGAAAGGTGTCAGATCAATTCTGCATTCAATTAAGCAGCGGTCGGCCACAGCAGTGTGGTCTGCAGAGGTGACCCCTATAGAGCTACTTTAATCTTCAATGGAAGTCAACTTTAGTAAATAAACGACAGGGGATTATTGGATGACAGCAGCAAACGGCGCCTTCAAAAGGATGTAGCCCTAGATCCTGTGCCAATGGAAATGTTTGAACAACTTTACTCCTTGGGAGTATAGATTTCCATTGAACCAGAGGGTGGACAAAATGGACACATTAGCTTTGCTCCGGCCCCTGGTAAGCTCCCATTTGCCTTGCTGGCCGGGCGTGGTGGGGATCTTCTGGATCTAATGTGTCAGATTCAACCCCTCACAAATCTCTTTGGTGTAACTTGACTTTTTGGTGACTCTACCAAATGAGAATAATTTTAAAAAAAAAATCCCTCCTATTCCCCTATATACTTAAACTTTACCGTTCCGTTTAGTTGATTGTGTCCCAAAAATGTATTCAAATTAATTTTAAATAATTACAATTGTTCTAAAGTGAGTATACAAATTGAGATATAATTACAGTAAAGTAGAAGAAAGAACAAATATATACATATAAAAGTTATTCCTCATATATATATTTTAGCGCCACCTACAGTTCGAAGAGAGCTATACATCTTCACCCTGGCCAAACACAAGGTTACTTTTTCTTGAGATAATACTGCTCAATTACAAATTACATATATGATTGTATATATAATTTAACTAAAACTCGCAAGCGCTGCCTCCTTTAAATCCTAAATATTCAGCAAGAACGATACATTTTGTCGCAACTACAAAAAAGGGATTGGTAGGAACGGCAGTTTTGGATCCATTGTTTTACCGCAGGTTTCTACCCGGTCGTTTGAGAGGCCGTGCATGTTGCCGAAGTCGTCACGCCATTGTGCGAGATAGTTTCCCAGCGTTTTAGACTTAATTTATTAATAGCTAGGTTCCCTGGCTATCTCACTATTTACTCCACCTCTCTAAAATTACCACAGACAACATAACAGGATGGCTACAGACTCATGGGCTCTCGCTGTGGATGAACAAGAAGCGGCGGCCGAATCGGTACGCAGCACGCAGCTAACCTGAATGCTAGCTGGTTAAATGAATGCGTTTTGCGTAGTTGGCTGCTTTGCTAATGCTATTCATTCAACCGTGTTTTATAATTTAAACATGCATATCGATTAGCGCTTTAAACCGGTCAAGGTGGTCAATTAGACTCGACAGACATGCAAACGTACTCTTAAATAGAGTAATGGAACACATGTATTTGGCCATGCACAGAAGCTACCTAGCTAACTGTAGCACTTGAACTTAGCCACCAGTGTGCTGTGGTTTAGTTGTTTAAAATAGTTAAGTAGTTAAACATTTGTTTATTTTAACTTTCGCAGATAAGCACCCTACAAATTAAGGACACACCAGAGGAAAATGGTAAGTGACATACATTTTGGCAAGGGTTCGGTTTCGACGCCCCTCGGTAAAGAGGTGCGTCAGGCAGTACATTTTCAGCCGTCTACTAATCCTACACACATTACAGGAACTGCTGGAAGCACTGTCAACAAAACAGAAGAAAGCAGCACAGCAGCCAAGACGGAACCAGACGCCTCAACCAAGACAACAGACGAGGATGACAAAGGTGGGCATGAATGTGTATCATTAATATTAGACACGAGTGATATACTCATCGTTGATGTATTTAAATCTACGTACTATTAAACAACCATAATGTGGTACGATTATTCTGGACTGTTCATGCTGAAACTGAAAAAATATTCGCATTGATCTACCATTCAATTACAATAAGTATTTGGTTTGATTAGTGAACTTAATATGCAAGAATGTTTTTTTCTTTCGTCAGCCATTGGCTTTAGTTGATCTTCTACCTCAGAAAGTTGGCACTTTCTCAGTATACCTAGACGTCCTAGACTAGAAGTTTCTGCCTAATAAGAACACAATCCCCTTTCTTTCAGATGACAAAGCGGCTCAGTCACTGTTGAACAAGTTGATACGGAGTAATCTGGTCAACACCACCCACCAGGTGGAAGTTCTTCAAAGAGACCCCAACTCTCCCCTCTACTCTGTGAAGTCCTTTGAGGAACTACGACTGTGAGTAACTTCAAATTCTTGGTCTTCAGGCATGTTTGTTGGAGTCCTCCTTACCTTGTCTGCACAACACACAGATGGAACTTGTCATCCAAGAAATGTTAACATTTTATTTGTGCACATTCCTTTATAGCAGTATTTATTTTATTTTAACACAAATGTAAAGGCCTCTAAATCTTGCCTATACTTTCTCTGCCCTGTGCTTTCATTGTGGGCATGAATACAGTATTGTGCATTGTCAATCTAGCCCTGTGACTCCAGTATCATTCTTTTGACCATGTAGTAAACCTCAGCTCCTTCAAGGAGTGTACGCCCTGGGCTTCAACCGACCCTCAAAAATCCAGGAGACCGCCTTGCCCATGATGCTGGCAGAGCCGTAAGTATACTCAAACTGTTGTTCTAATGATCTTAACCATTGTAACTTGACAAGTATGTTAACCTGTTGCTCCCCCGAGATGTTGAGGGTTTGTATAGTTGCCAGATCTGTTAGTATCTGTTCTCTCTGGGTCTTCTTACTGAGCTGATGTCCTATCATGGTCTTTGCAGTCCACAGAATCTCATTGCCCAGTCACAGTCTGGCACAGGGAAAACGGCAGCCTTTGTCCTGGCCATGCTCAGTCACGTAGACCCCAACAAAAAATATCCTCAGGTAGGTTTTTACTCTTTAAGTTATTATATAATATAATAATAATTATTATTAATACATGTTCATATTTTTATTTTTTACTATTTGTCATGAATAAAGGCTAAAAAATCGGACTTTATTTAAATTACATCAGTCTATTATTGATGTTATGGATGAGTTTTAGTGTATATTGAAAACATTAAATCTTTGCTTTTTAGTACATTAGGTGATCATGATCATAGTTTTGGTCTGTTTCTCATCTTGCCTGGATAACATTGGCTTAGGTCACGGGCTTGAAAGCAGTTTGAAACTCATGAAAACATACTTCTTATCCTCTCCCCGCTGCTTTCTTTCCATCACAGTGCCTGTGTGTGTCGCCCACCTATGAGCTGGCCCTTCAGACCGGCAAGGTGATAGAACAGATGGGGAAACACTACCCCGAGGTCCAGCTGGTCTATGCCATCAGAGGAAACAAGTGTATGGACTCTAAACATCTCTATCTACTAGACAAGGATTTTATAGGATGATCGAATGGCTGTGTTTTATGGCTTGCATCCTATGGACTGGATGCTGCGTGCCAACTTAACGCAACCACACAACACATTTTATCTCTTCATTGTCTGACATGTATCTGAATTTGGTCACTTTGGATAAAAGTATCAAAATGACGATGGTTAAAAATAGTTAAATATTCTTCAGAAATGTTAGTAAAAGTCTCTTTATATTCTGAACCTGCCATAGTTGTATAGCACTAAACTTGCATACTCTAAAACATTTCTCAACCTATTAAGAGAAATCACCAGGCACAATCTCTGTTGACATTTCCAGAAGGATTTCTTTCTCATATTCTGTGGCCTGACGGCTCAAAGAATATTTGGCACACATCGACAAATGTGAAGCGCATGTTTAAACATGTTGAAGGTCACTAATCTGCTCTACTTGACTCTGGTGGTTGTTGTTTTCTTCTCCGCGCTCCAGTGCAGCGCGGCATGAAGCTCCAGGAGCAGATAGTCATCGGCACCCCGGGGACCATGCTGGACTGGTGTATCAAGTTTAAGTTCATCGACCCAAAGATGATCAAGGTGTTTGTGCTGGACGAGGCGGACGTCATGATCGCCACGCAGGGCCACCAGGACCAGAGCATCCGCATCCAAAGGTCTCACACAGACATTTGCTGAACATAACGCCTAGCATGGTGGAGGAGACGCGTTGCGAACATGACCATTCGGCGTATTTCAGACTGTGTTGCATTTATAACATGGATGTTTTACAAAGAGGTGTTTTTAAATAGTGGTTAACGCCATGCTGTTAACCAACAGCTTACCAACGTAGATATTTATCCGAAGTTACATTTATGATGGAGAGCAGGTCGAGGTTAGACCTCATGGTCAAGGATGCTTACAACAAGCCTGTTGAGAATAATGGGAATCTAACCTGGAAACCGTAGCCTGGGAATCAAATGCACTAGCCCCTAGACCAGACATGGGCAACATATGGCCCCAGGGCCAGAACCGGCTCCTGGACCATCTCAATCACGCCCGCAAAAGAAAGTCAGTTTAATCTGTATTATATATAGGTTGTCCGGTACAACCACACCAGGGTTCCACTGGCTATGCAGTTTACCTGCTTTTTACTGTTGTACAGCGGAATCCACTTAACAGAGATTCTAATGTTATATAAATTGGGGACATTTGGAAACGTGAGGCATTTCCAGTTTAATTGTGTTTAGTTGGACTATTGTTTAGGGCAGGATAATTAGCCCATTGTGTAGAAATAATGAGGTGTGTGGCTGTCCGACCATCCAACCATGTCCCATGGGTGGCCCTTAGCTTTCTTTATCTAAGTCAGTAAGGACCTAAGGAAAATACAATGTGCCCACTCCTGCGCTATACTTTCCTGCCTTCATAAAAGCACCTGGAGTCTGATGATGAGTTTGACATTGAAAAATATAAATAACCACCATAAATAACCATAAATAATCACTGTAGTGGACTTGCACCATCTGACTCCAAACTTAACCTTCTCCAACTCCCAGAACGCTGCCGAAGGACTGCCAGATGCTGCTCTTCTCCGCCACCTTCGAGGAGTCGGTGTGGAACTTTGCCAAGCGCATCGTCCCCGACCCCAACATCATCAAGCTGAAGCGCGAGGAGGAGACGCTGGACACCATCAAGCAGTACTACGTGCAGTGCACCAGCAAGGAGGAGAAGTTCCAGGCGCTCTGCAACATCTACGGAGCCATCACCATCGCCCAGGCCATGGTCTTCTGCCACGTGAGTCCGTGTAGACGTGCTGTCGCAGGCTCTGTCTGTGATGATTGGCAAGTGAACCGACTTGTTATGGCTTGCTTTAGTGTCTGTTTTCTACGCCGCATTGTTGTTCATTCACCATTCAGCATTGTTTTTCCAATACATTAAAAACAATTAATAAGGGTTGAAGTTATTCATTCTTACTAATTGTTAATGTAGCCCAAGTACGGCCCTATTTTTGCACAGCGACTGTTCTTCCAAGTTGTCTGTCCTCTTATCATGGGCTTTGAGAAGGGCTTCATCAGTTTATGCTAACAGGATGGCGTGTTTGGCATTACCTTTTCATATAGACGAGGAAGACTGCAGGCTGGTTGGCAGGGGAGCTGTCCAGGGAAGGCCACCAGGTGGCGCTGCTCAGTGGGGAGATGCAGGTCGAGCAGAGGGCTGCAGTCATCGACCGCTTCAGGGAAGGCAAGGAGAAGGTGCTGGTCACCACCAATGTGTGCGCACGAGGTGAGGAGGAGAAGCCAATGTGAACCTGCTTTTATCCACCAAAAGCCCTTTAATTATGCTTGTATTTATTTTTGCCTATTTATGTATACTCCTGTGTGAATGTTTAACTTGACGAATGAGAAGTAAGTGTGTTCTCATTTCATTGAGAAATGTATTGCAAAATGAAAATTACATTTCCAGGTGAAACTTTAGAGAAAATAACATATTGGCCTAGCCTACAATATAAAAATGTCAAATATCAAGGATAAACAAACTGTTTCATGCAGAGTAGCAATTAGGGCTTGGCTACATGAGCCAAATCTTGTATTGAAATTTTTGCCCAAATAACTCTTGACATTATTGTATGAATGACTGTTGGTGAATCCACAAATCATTTACACAATGAGATTTTCGATGAATAATCTGTAATGTGGATATAATGACCATGTGGGTAAAGGCAAATAATAGGCTAGAACAGTCTGGTACGTTTACATAAGTGAGTTCACTCAAGTTTACAAATACATCACTTTACTCTAATGCAGCCTTTAATTCCAGGGAAAAGACAACATTTATGCAATATTACGATACCCAGAATCTAAGACGATATTTAGTCTCGTATCATAATATCGATATATTGACCAGACCTTAGTATAAGTAAGTAAAAAAAACAAAACTGAATTGAACGTGATATTTGCAAAATAATGAGTATGATTCCTGGTGTGCACATCAAATTTGACAGTTGCAACAATAAAGTATTGCACGCTCGGATTGTTTATTTAAAAGGCAAACTAACAAGACGTATAATGTTCAAGTGAGAGTTGGTAAGCGACTATTGGTTACTGTAAATGTGTCTTCTGTCTTCTCCCATGCCTTTTTTGCGTGCAGGTATCGATGTGGAGCAGGTTTCCGTGGTGATAAACTTTGACCTGCCGGTGGACAGGGAAGGGAACCCTGACAACGAGACATACCTGCACAGGATTGGCCGCACAGGCCGATTTGGCAAACGGGGATTGGCCATCAACATGGTGGACAGCAAGTTCGCCATGAACGTCCTCACCAGGATTCAGGACCATTTTAGTAAGGCTAAAACGTGTATAATATTATTGCTATTATATTATTTTGCTCAGATGTTATTGTTTTACCAAAGGTAGTTTAGACGTTGTACTACCTTTTTCACTGTATTTTTTTCTTCTTCACAAAATACTCATAGTTTGGAGTACTTATTTAAATTGGTAAAAAAACATGGATATAAAGTGAGTTACATTTGTTAATTACTCAAAAATCCATCCATGGATGTCAAAGATAAAAAAAGTTTGATAACCGAATTGAGCTCCATGTAATTAACTGTACAAAAATGTCAGACAGTTCCTACTCAAGAGACTTAAAGTGCTGTGACTGAGAAATCTTGGTTGGCAATTAAGACGATGAGACATGCAGATGTGATATGCAAAATGGGTAATTTCTTGCTCATCATTTTCGATTTGAATGGCTGACTAGGGTTTTATTATCCGACATACCCAACGCTCCTTTCTTTTACAGATAAGAAAATAGAAAAGCTGGACACCGACGATCTGGATGAAATTGAGAAGATCTCCAGCTAAAGACAGCAGGGTGCGAACAACACGACTCTCCGAAGGCCTCCCCCTCTGAGGACTGTACCGCTCCTGCAGTGTTTTATGCTTTTACTTTGTATTTTATTTTAGTCGTCAAGAGGAAAAGCCACAAACACAGTATTAGGTTTACACGTGGAACTGTTTTTATCTCGGGCGGGCGTTATTTTATGTCTGTGGAACGACACACCCCGTTTCACTCTTTGTACTTAATCAAATAAAGTCTGTACGCTTTTGCACCAGTTGCATTGTGATGCCGCAAAGGCAGCCCTAGTGGGCTCTGGTTTACTGTGCACAGTACAGGACACTTTGCGAACCCTTTCATGTGCTAGCTACAGTGAGACATGTCGTTTGTTGTACTGAGATTGTATTGTTTTATAATGTCTATTGATTCTGCAGCAGCCAAAACTGGAGTAGAGCTGTTCTAGTGGTGCCAATGTTATAAGTCAGTGAAAATCAGGAACATATTACTTCTGAATGTAATCCACATCATGTTAGGACTGGGAAATAGCAAGATGTAAAAAGCAGTTCATTGTTTGCGCTGATGCAACTCCCAAAACTGTAAAGTACAAAGGGTGAATAAGGGTATGCTGTACCGAGGGCGATTTTGACTACCTGCCATCAACTAGATAAACTTAAGTGGTGGTCTGGTTTAGGGTCTATGCAAATTATAATCTTCATTTCACTCCATATACAGAGCATTACATTGTAAACAAAGACCTCAGTTTTAGCTTCAGGGTTGGCGTCAAACTGTCGGGCGTTGTTGGTTTTTAGAAGGTGTGTGTAAAGGTACCTTAGTTACCAGCGCTGCATTCATCTGTCTCATGTTGCGCAATATCTTAACCGCTTTCAGTTGGGCCACAGGGGTCTAAGTGATTTATCAATCTCTTTTTAATCAGGGTCAATAGTGGAACCAGTCATTCTTAAGGATTGTACGGTGGACAAAATAGACCTAATGCCTTTCTCAAGTGCATTTTATATGTACAATTTTGTAATTGCCATTCGAAGACATTGGGCTTGATATACTGACCAACACTTGAAATTCTGATCATATATATTGAAATACAGGCATTCTAGGATGTGTGAATTATGTGTTGAAACCAAATGTGTATTTGACTAGAGTACCACCGGCCCTACAGGCTGATCATGCTGTTGCTCAAAACATGTTTGCAAACTTGTACTTGTGTACAAATTTAAAAAGAAAAGTTAAGGTCAAAGAAAGGGTGATTTAACTGTTTGACGCTTCCAAGAAGTGAGACAACATTCCTTTCGAAGTAGAATTTAAGAAGAAATGCAGAACTTCGTGGTTAAAGTGAGAGGAAAACGATTTATTTGATGGGTGATTCAAAAGATGAGCGGCGTTTTCCGATGTGCTTCGATAATAATGATCAATTGAACTTAATTACTCTACAAAACCTCATCTTTAACAATGGCACCAAGGAGCATACCGAGTCTCATACCGAGTCTAGCATACCGCTAGTCTGATCTATGACGGGTCTGCTTGACTTGTTTAAAATGTGTAAATATATTCCTTGAGCAGATGAATTTAAATTGTAGGCAAGTGGTCATAGAAAATAAACGTCTAAAGCCTTTGTTCTCAACCAAGTGTATGTTTCATTTTGGACACTTGGATGTATACTTTACTTCATTGGAAGTGTCTTCAATGCAAATAACAGATCTGTAATGTTATACAATTGTGTGACAGTGATACAACCATGAAACATGTTTATAACAAACCAAAAAGTATATGTCCTAAGCGATTTACTCATACACCAGACTCATGTCCACTTTTGATGGGTGTTTAGCATTCTGTAGCAACAGCTGCATCTACTTAGCCTCGTGAGAACATCCAGATATTCACGTTTGAATGAACTCGCGAGATCAGGATGGTCTCACAAGCATCTACAGCCGTGTAGTTCTGAACAATGTTACAATTAAAATACAAATGTTCTGTACCAAGACTGTCCTACAATGTTTTTGCTCAACCATAGTATATATAAGAATATTGATCTGATGTATCAAGAAACTTCACAATGGACTGTATGTACTTGATGCCAATGCACGGCCTATGAGGAATTTCTGCATCAAGGGATACACAGACCTACTTCTGATACATGTAAAGATAATGTAAACGTGGCAAGAACCATTATCTTAAATGACAGTAAGACAATGTTATTACACTCAATGTAAATGTATACAATGGAACAACGCCAGTGGAATTATTACTTTAAGTCTTCTGGGTTTACACTAGGAGGAAGACCCCTTTCCTCTCCGTCTTCTGGAAACTGCAGGTCTGTAGAGGCCAAAATATACAACTTCATATATACACACATATGACTGGTGTCCCTCAGCACAGGCAACTAAACACTACACAGGCATTCAATATGACACGTTAATTGCTAAATACACATGACCAATACACCCTCTTTCTACATTAACAATATCGGAATGTGTCAAGATATGTTAGGCCAAGCAGGGAATTCTGCGCTAACCTTAAAATGATTCCAGGTTGGTCTAATCCAATTATATCTTAGATAGATCTATCCATCTAATATGTTATTATGGACGTGATAAACTTAAAATACCCTAATTTGTGGATAATACAATTCCCACTTAGCCGAAGATACAAGTTAAAACAAACAAACATGAAGAAATCCATGGAATATAAGTGGATCACATGATGGTTTTTCTTGTTGTCTGACTCCTGCCCCCGTTTTCACCTGATTGGTCGTAGTCTACCCTGGTGAGGAAGAGTCCACATGCTGGAGCCACCAGGCCCTGGGGGTAGGCCCGAGTGTCCTGGGCCTCCAGCAGCTCTCTCAGCTGGGCTACAGAGAGCCGTCCCTGGCCCACCGCCACCAGAGCTCCCGTCAGCCTCCGTACCTGCAACACAAGGCCAGCCCACTACTTGGAAATACTGTAGTGTGTAACAATTATATATAGATACAAATCTACTCAAAAATGATTTATTCATGCATATGATAGTCAGTAGTAGTAGATATCTTAAGTCAGCTGGTGGCGCTCTTTCCTCACCGTGTTGAAGCGATAGACACCAGGACATAAATCATATTGTAAAGCATTATTTATATATAGGGATATGAACCAACACTAACCTGCTTATAGAGGAAGGATTTGCTTTTAAAGGTCAGCTCCCAGAACTGAATATCTCTACAAAATAAAGAGCAAATAAATGTCAAAAAAAGTGTAGTCAACTATTAGGCCAGAGCTCAATTTGCTAAACGCATTCAGAGAGAAATTGTGCTGCTAAGCTAAACGAGTGAAAAGAGTTTCAGCAACAGCTACTTATCCTAGAAACAAAATGGAAAAGGTTTTGAAGGCCATTTTGCATGGCATTCATGGCACCATTCGGCATCAAGGACTGCATGCAATGAACCAGAGAATGTATCAGAACTGTGTCAGGGTCGTCATTAAAACATGGTCAAGAAATATATTGTGGAAAGTGAAATCGTGAAATGTAAATTTTGTACAAACACATTTCAATTAATTGTTATTTCTTAGGAATTGCCAAATCCACTGAACAAATTGCTTTTATTCAAATTAAATTAACACGTTTTAAGTTGAGGATCATTTTAAATATAGGAAGCTTAAGTATAACCCCAACGATCCATTTGACTGGAGTGTCAAGTGTCCAAACTCAAGTGAAACACTTTAACAGTGCATTCACCACAATCGTAGTTGTAGTTCTCCATTACCGGTCGATGGACACTGGCTGCTCCCACATATAAGACAAGACACCCACGCACACATACACATGTGTGCATACACACGCGCACACACCCCGTGTGTGCTTCCACCTTTCAGCGCTCAATAATTCAGCAGCCCACTTCACATCGCTTTATCCCCGTTACTCAGAATAGTGACCTTCATGAAAAATAAACACAGCGGGAGGTCCCTGGCACATTTTATAGGACGACAACCTGGTTGACACTAAATTTAGCCTGCTGATTCTGCGCCGAGGGAGACGAGAGAGGGAATACCAGAAATACAATCACCTGGTACAGAATGCAGATATGTTACAACAGAATACCTAAAAAGGTAGTAAGGAAAATAACCTCACTCGCTGTCGTTTACCAACATTCAGCATCACGGCAATTCGGTCAACGTATTTCATCCCAAAGCATGTTAAACATTTTAAGCGCTAATGCAAATTGCTTCTCACACGACATGCGTGTATATGTTAGGGGCCGAGGGGGGGACACCGTGACATTTATCTTACACACCATGTACCTGTGTCCATATTGTGCACCATATTTGCTGGCTGAATAATTAATGGCCATGAAAGTGGTATTTGGCCCGGGGAGTCACCCTCGTGGGCATGATGCTATCCTCCGAAACCCCATGTCCTCCTCTCTTGATCCAAACCGTCTTCCTTTCCAATTGCCGCAATGCATCCTATTTAGTCCCTCCTGGACCAGGAAACATACATGAAGGGATGCTTCTGTGTAACAATGTGTTAAGTTGCAATGTGTAACATTTCAGCTAGCACGTAGCTTAAAATGATAATAATTTCAATAATGCTATCAATAAAATGACATCCTGTAAGTGATATACTCTACAAATAAAAATGCTGGCCAGCCCGTACCTCTCTCTTTGTTTACAATAATCTTACTATCGCCACTCCCAAAACCCCTCCCACTCATGCCACCTAGCGAGTCAAGCTACGCTAGTTTGCGTCACACAGTTACACAGCCAGTTAGAGTGGACAGAACAACGTTATTCAGTTTTTTAAATTCAGAAAGTCTCCTGCCTACTAACTGGCTCAATCTTACACATTGCCACTTTAAGATTCATTCAATGGATTCCCAAACATACTGACCTTGAACATAATTGGTCAACTTGATGACTAAGATATGATACAAATATGAGGCACTGACATTAAGATACTGTCGGGAAACACCTTCCACACATACCATAAGCCTACCTGTGGAAATGTGCCTGCACAAACGCGTTCCCGGGCGCTATGTGGGCGAGATCCAGGGTCTTGACAGGGCTTTTAAAGGGCATGTCAGAGTTCACAGCCCTGAAGCTGCTGAAGTCGTGCGTCCCCACCAGAAGGGCGGCAGCCTCGTGCATGGCCTTCACGTTCAACTCCCTGACAGAAGAAGAAACATAGGTAATTCAGTCATTTGAGATGTTTAGATGTAACCATATTTTGGGGTTATCCAAGGTTAGAAGCTGGGAGCATTTATTTGGAACTGAACAGCGATGACGAGATTGGCAGTATTATCATGTCAACTTCTGGATATGAACTATTAACTATGTATGAAAAGGGCTAAGAAGGGGACAGTTAACGTTATTCTGCTAATTATGTCTACCTGTTCCTGCCCTTCAAAGGAACGTTTTGTTCAGCAGCTTATGTTGCTTCAATAGCTTTACCTTCATATTCTTATTCTTAGGGCCTATTCTTTCGTTAGTGCGAGCGAGTGGGAGGGAACAGGAGAGAGACCCACATGGAGGAAAAAAAAACAACTCGGCTCTTAAGCTCTCTACAGTACCCTGCAGCTCTCACAGCTTCAATAGCAAATGCCTGAAAAGGTGATAGACATAGACCTGTTGATAGACATAGATCTGTTGATAGACATAGCGCCGGGTTTGATGTGTTGTTCTGAAAGCTGTTTTAATTAACACCTCCAACAAGCCAGACACGCTGTAACTAAACGTTCACCTACAGTGTTTTATACCATCTTTGATGGGTTCAAGCTTTAAAAAATAAAACTGGTTAACTTTTGCATTAAGTGTCAAGTAAAACTAATTATTTCAATAAAAAGAAGTTAACCAAACTACTTTTTTGGCTTGGAGAGGGTGGAATACTAAAGAGGATTTAAAAAAAGGGAACGTGGGTTGTAAATCCAATGTCTTGCAAATCCAATGATGAAAACAAATGAAATGGACGCTTTTAAGTATGGTGGAATAAAATAATAAAATCATCCAGATTGGAGAAACAAACAATGGGAGTTAAATGGAAAAAAGGGGAGCAGAGAAGCAAGAACAAGAACTATAAAATGTGTGGGTGTTGTTCTGCATAAGCCTGCAGCTTATCTTGCCCTAGTTTTTCCTTTAAAAAAAAGTGAGGCAGGCAGAAGTACAAAAAGCAATACGTCACTCCTTCTCGTTGCCTCTTGCGCCTGAACACCAAGCATGATGAAGCACTATGCATGAGCTCTTTCACTGGTCAGCCCTCCACTGGGTCAAGTTAAAACTGTGTAGAACTTAATGTTGGACTTAATGGCACGTGTACATTTTTCATGTGTTTTACGCGTCATTGTTCCAGTCTGGTGGGCGTGCACCGTATAGCATTGTGTGTGCATGTGTTCGTGCACCTTGTGGTCCGTTCTAAGCTCTTTTATTTTCAATTGTAATGAAGGAATCCACACTCGTAATCTCTCTCTCTCTCGCTATCTCTCTCAGCTGGTGGAAGAGGATAATGAAAGGATGGGAAAAAGGATGTACTGTAATTACGCGAAAATAGACCGCATTGTACACAAGCCGCACTTGCTAACAACCAAGGCTTGAAAAAAACAAACCTGTATATAGGCCGCACCCGTGAAAGGCCGCGGAAACAAATGCCCAATTTAAAGTACATCCAATCATATCCCAAGTCCCCCACGTGTTGTTTTGATTTGAACATTATTACAAGTGTTTTGCATTGAAAAGCTGCAGCATAACAAATCAATGAGTCCATTGTGTGCGATTGGCGGATGGTGTCAAAGGATTACATGCAGGGCTCAAGACTGCAACCAAAATGGTCGCATTTGCAACCATTTATCATGTGGATGTGAGGTCAATTGGTCTAAGGTCGCATCGGTGCCAGTAAAAAATAATAATTAGGGTCACCTCAGACAATGTAGCCTAATAGTGGCGATCCTCCACCATCTGACATTTAAATAGGGCTGTCGCGACGAAGACATTTAATTTCTGAAACGTTCGAGTTGGTTAACACACAGGTTTTATTGGAATAACGCTTCAAAATGCCAAACTGCAATATCACGTAAGTGCTGTGTGGAGGAAGTCCGTGTCTTTCGGATCCACTCTTGGTCCGAGTACGACTCTGTTACGGCAGAGCTTCAATGTAAAGCGGGTCGCACACCAGACAAGCCACGGAGCGCCGTGTCCGGTAGTAGAAAGGACAACACACGTCGGAAGAGTAGATGGTCTTGTTCTGTGTTTATATAATGATTGGTATTGATGGCGCTGCGATGCACGCCAAGGTTTTGAGCAGTGTTGGAAGTCAAAACGTGGCTGCATGGCGGCGCCGGTGTGAGTGCTCTATTTGGAAACACGACCCACTTAAGTTCCAATGAAGACACACTGCTTTGATCATAAAACTAAAAAGGTAGTTTGTACATTGTGCAAAGTTTCAATGAAATTGCACTGCAGCACTAGCGCTATTCAAGAGCATGCGAATAAATGCACTATTCTGGAGGACGGATCACCAGAAAAAAATAAATCGTAATTGGAGTATAATACCCAATGAGCAGCCTGTTATTATTAGTAGGTAACTTGTTCAACCTATTTGTGCCAGTGGGGGATTACCATTAAGCCAATATTGATCGTGTCACAAACTTTTAGAAAGGTATTTGTATAGAATACAGGGCATTTTGGTCATACACCTTTGTATATAGGCCGCACAACCGTCATTTGTCTGAAAAATGTGTATATAGGCCACAGCCTATATTCGTGTAATTACGGTAAATGTGTGGCTGAGGGGATGACGAGATGAGGGGGGTGACTCACGTATTGGGGAGACCCCAGCACAGGCTGTGGTCAGTCAGGGGGAGCTGGGAGTAGTGGGGGGCGCCCAGGGCTACCCGGTAGACGTACGTCCGAGACTGGGCGCGGAAACGGGCGTGGAAGTCAGCCGGCACGCGCTGAACACGGGTGACCCTGAGAGCAGCAAAACAGTTAGACTCAGTTATCATCATTTATGAATTGGAAAATCCGCAGGATCTGTTGTAGATAATAATAATTATTTTTTAGAATATGTTATAATAATGTTTTTTTTCTCAATTAATTATTACTTAATACAAAATAGACATCCATCTTCCCAAATATCGTTCCGTCCCTAAATTGTCACGCTATTATTGCGTAAATGCCAGCATGAAAACCAATGGGCGGTTGATTGTCCCAAATGTCAACATTGCAGCTTCACACAGATCCATTGTCAGAATGCAGAAATAGCTTTGAGGGCCACTGCCAACTGTGAACATAATCTAGCAGCTTATGTTATGACGGTTAGCATCACAAAGGAAACCAACACTTTCCAGTGCCGCTGGACCAAACATGGGCCACTTCCGCCACAGTTCCACATGCGGAGGCAGCCTACACCACACAGAAACTAAGTTACGCAACAACTGTGATTCATCCAGAGGGAACATCAATTCAAATTCAAATTCGAAAAGCAAGACAAGTTCCACCTTGCTTTCCTCAAGTGAAATTCCACATTTATTTACTATTATTACCTTTAAAAATGATTTAAAGACAATATATATATTTCTTTATATGAACCTTATCTCGTGATCACATTGTCCAGTTGTTACTTTATTGTCACATTAGGTTTGCTGCGGGTGGTTGTGGAGGAACAAAGGTTGCTGCCCTATAGGTGACCAGGAGATCAGCCTGTTAATGTGCCTGTTCTCCAGCAGCTCAACTGGGGGCTTCTGAACTGCATGTTCAGGGAGCGTCACTGAACATGCGTTGTTCATAGATGACAACTAAGACATTGTTTGGGTCGGCACAATTTTTGCTACTCTGCTTTTATTCTACTGGGAAATGCTCTTTGTTTCAAATTGAAGAAACTGAACTATGGCTTATAAGCCAAATCCCTGACTAGGCTTGTAATGAAATCTTCTCTTTTTTGGTGTACCTTCGGTACACCAAGGGGTTACCAAACAACAGGAAAGGAAAATGAGGCCTGTGGTAGTGAATGACTTATTCTGTAAGGTAACCACTGGTCATTTGCATACAGAACATCAACAACGTTAATACACCTTTCTCACTCCTGTACGTCCCATTTAGGGTTCATGTAATCTGCAGTGTGTTCGTCAGACTGCCTATCTATTTGGCTTCTAGACTTTTTTCTTTTCATTCTCTATCTGAGGCTCCAGATCTCACAGTCACCATCTCTCCATCTACTCATAAAATCAATTTCCTCCACTCATTATTTACTTCAGACAGGACGCTAAATAAAAAGACGATACTACATCGTTTCAGTTTTTATGTTGACATTAAGTCGGCTGTATGGGCAATTCAAATACTCAAGCGTAACATATGGCGTTTTAATGGCCTCTGAACTGTTAGCACTTATAAAGAATTGATACCAAATGTGAGGCTGCTACTGTGATTACCTAGAAACATGTTTCACAAAGTTGTATTCGTCTGAATATAAACAAGAAATGTTAATTTTTGCCTCCGCAAGCTCAGATTGTTTGAATGCATATGTTGCAAAGTTTTGGATTTTCATTTCATGAGGAATTATCAATTAACTTTTATGTATTTTGTACACAAGTTTAAAAGACGGTTGTGATGGGCCCAAGTCATCAACGTCGCCTATAATGCAACCGTCTCAATCCCACGGTGCTCGTCTCCGTGCATATACAGTGCATGAGAAATGGGAAGAAAGACGTAGGGAAAAGGGTTGGGAAGGTAGCCTATGCTAGGGATCACCTGATTTCCTCCGACAGCAGGTGGAAATTGAGGGCGTCGAGGAGCACATCTTCGGTAAATGGCGGTTTATCATTTCTGCGCTGGAGGTCCAGGTGGGCGGAATTAGAGAGGGCGTGGACACCGCTGTCAGTTCGGCTTGAGACGGACAGAGACACTGGGTTGACTGGTTTCAACCGCCTCACTGCATCCTGCCAAGAACAGCCAATAGCATGAAGAGAGGAAGAGTGAGAAGATGTTATATTAGGGACAACATAAAGCACTGTAAAAAGATAAGATGGTACTTTATTGATCCTAGATGGGACATTTGTGAGGAATACATGAATCATCGACAACACATTATGAAATGTGAATTAATTAATTCATCAACTTTGACAGCAACCATATGTGATAGGGAAAAAATACCTTTAATTCTCATGTGTAACAACACCTTCACTACAATTACAATAAAAATGCAATTGTCTTTCTCCATTGGAAGTTTTATTGAGATCAAATGATAACAGTGTCTACAAATGGGCAACTTTAGCCTCCGACCAAGTTAACTCACCTCTATATAGTTCTGAACCCCTTTCTTTAGCGGCTGATGTGGGGGAGACCTCACTACACCACTGTTGGGAGATGGGTACCTTAAGCTTTACAATTGTATTTAGACTCATATGCATGCTATTCATGAAAGTATACAAGAAGTTTACCTATATTTCGTTCCAATGTATTGGAAAAATATCAGATACCGTGTGCAGTTGTGCATGGCGTCCCTATTTCCTGAACCATAAAAGGTTTTCGCATGGTTCCTAAAAAAAGCTTTGTGTTTATAACTTAGTTACATATAAAATAGCTTTGATCATAAAAACGGCATGAGATGCGACGCATGGGAATTGTTATTGCAGTGATCTTGGCTTCACGTGTTCGAATCCTCCACTCCGATACAACACGCGGTGGATTATTTCAGAGATAATGCGCGCAGAATGAAAACTAATTACACTGGTCGGCGATGTGGACGTCCGTAATTACTGAGCACATAACCTTGGTCTGTCCGCATCGAGGCTTGAGCTTCGTGTTACCACTTTTTTATTTTACAATACGTCGAGTTGCACTGCCATCTGATCTGGCTAACATGTGCCTGCACGAAAGTATTTTGTACAGGCACATTTATCCACGTTCACTATCCTGATTTATTGATTTGAATTGCACGTTAACCCCACATATTGTATTACAATATCTTATCTGACTTTACCACAAATACTTTTTTAAATTAGGAGGACGGGTCTCTCAATGATTTCGTCACGATGATTCACAGAGGGGCGTGTCCGTCTTGTAAACAAGTAAATTAATATGATTTCAGACATATCTAACCAAATGTAACATATTTTACATGGCAACATTTATTTGGTTTCTCTGATCAATTCAATGCGCATGTTCTTACAAAAAGATATACGGACATATTATTCACAAAACGATATCCATTCCGAACAAAACATACATATCATAAATATATTTTTTATTTAAAACAATAATTTAAAATGTTTGTTTAGTTTAAGTGGTCGCCAGACTGTATATTTCAATATCCCATGATTCCTTTCGCTCCTACCGGGTAGTTGTAGACTGAATCGTAGCGTTATCCCGGCCCACTACAACGCAATTTCCGGTCTCTTACTTCCTATGAGCTATGTACGCCAATTTACAGTACCCAGGGCGATAAGTATAATAAAATAACAAGAACAACCACAACAGAGACATAAAGAATAAATATGGAGTTTTTGACGAAGAATGTGGCAAAGCAATATCCGAAACATGGAACGGAAACGGATACCCCTCTAACGGAAGTCCCGCCCTCTCTTGCAGCTAAATACATGTTCCTGAAAGTCCCGCCTCTCTCGCTCCCAACGCTCATTTAGAGCATTCCGTTCCAGGCGTTCCGTCGTGAGATGAGAACGTACGCTCTCTGGTGAAGCTACGCCTCTTCTCGGCAGCGGTGGCGGCAGGCAGCAGCAGTACTGTAGTAGTAATCTGCCATGCATTGAGGCTGCATTCTGTTTCACAGCGTGTCAACGACCATCGGGCGCAAGGGAATACCAGTCGCATTCCTACTGCCCAAGCAAGGCACAACCGCCGCGGGCAATGCAATTGACTCACTGAAGGAGGAATAAAAACATATACAACGCAAAAATGACGGTGGACTTTGAAGAATGTATAAAGGATTCCCCCCGATTCAGGTAGGAATCCAGCTGTCAGACACATCATAGCTATGTGCGGGGAAAATGGCACACCTTCTTTTAACGCAGTTTATTTTCCCGGCAAATGGAATTTCATCAGTCCCTTAAAAATGATGTAGAATGTTAACTCAAAATGCCTCGACTTTTGATATAAGATGGGGGTCGTTGCTCATGTGTGAAAGACTGAGATTTTTTTAGCTTCACTATTTTAATCTTCATTCATGTTGCAGCACCCAACGATCTTGTAGTAGCCTATATCGTTTAGTTGTGATTATTCATGTGTTCATATTTATTTTTATTCTGTTAATTATTTTATCTAACACGGGGTAGGCGCTGTAATGGTCCTAGGCTACGAGGATGGTCCATCAATGAGAGATACGGACATTGGTTTACAAAAACGAAAATCTAATTTCTCTACGATCTATAATTACCTTTGGTTTAATCTTGAAATAATGTCCGTGCACATCATGTGCACAAATTAAATTATCCTAGGCCTACGCGTAAGCTATGTGTATATGAGGACCTGTTGTGAATCTGCCTGTCTTTGAATGGACGTAATCTAAAAATATCGGCGGCCTACAGGTTGAGCGAAAATAAAAAGATGTAAGTGGACTAGCTAGGCCCGGAGAACCCGGAGTAGGTGGATATGCCCTTGTAAAATCAGCAGCCAGGGTCTGCAAAGAAAGGCTCTCCTTGGGGACAAGGCTCGTATCCCGGGCACTGCTCCAGATGCCCCTAACTCTGCCCACGTGCCAGTCTGGCACCGCTCCCGCCATGGCATGGACTGAAGGAAAATTGATCACAGATTTGATCAGATCAAGGCCAGGAAAGCCCTTAAAAGTGCATAACTATTAAGCAGTTAACTTGCAATTTTCCCCACCTGATGGGCAAATTACCTGATGTGTAATTTGCAGTTGTATTTTTGTTTCGATTTTCTCCTTTATGTGTGTCGAAATAGGTATTCTGTTTCCTGTAGATTCTATGTAAATTTGTCACCTTCAACCCACATGTTTTCACAGTGAACACATTAACAGTTGCTGACAAGACACATAGTCACACTTCCTCACTTTCTCACCATTTACCCCCTCCACTGTTTGCCTTTTAGACTCATCAATTCATATTGTTAAGTGTGTCGACACACTTGCTCGGCCAATGATTTGTGGAGAGAAAGGGGGAGAGCAAACAGTCTGTTCTGCTGTTCTTGGATTTCCTCAGGACTGTCTGTGCTGCTTCTCCTTATGGAGACAGTGAAGGTTATCGGTCTTCCCCATGACCTTAAGAAACAAGTGAAACCATTGACATTCTCTTTATTGTGGTCCTCGTCTTTCAAATGACTGAAATTAGTCATGGGCCAAAAGGTTGTATGTTGGCAACGTTGGCAGTCTACCTATAGGTAGCCCTCAGCAAGATTCTTACCTGACATTAACAAACAAAAAATAGATGCATATATAGTATTAGTAGTACTCTTAGTGGTTGCCTTTTGGCCAATTCTGTAGCTCAGACATAGTGATTTTGCTGTATTTGAAGTTTCCCTAAACTATTTTTCTTATTAAGCTTCAGTATAAGGTATACGTTTTATTCAGTATAAGCATTATTCTGGGTCAAGACGGGGCCAGCATCACCGGAGCCAAGACTTCCAATTCCAAATTCAGCTTCTTTATTCCCCTGCTTAGCTCTGTTCTGATATAAATATTCTAAATGAGCTCAACATTTCACATTTAAGAACATAATACGGCCTATGCTGTGGTCCTATAGGGCTGGTCCTTTCCTTAATTTCATGGAGAACAGAGACATTGATACAAACATGTTTTCAGGACTCCCTCTAATTACCTTCAGATTAAAGGGTCTCTCCAGTTGAATTACACACAGGGATAAACATCCGTGTTGTAGTAGACTAAGTACACTATTGTGTAGGAGCAACAGGCAGGCACTGGCCTTGGCACAGTGTTTGACTGAATGAATGACTGAAACAGGTCACACAGGTGAATGACTCCTTTTTTTAAAGACATTTCGCAAGTCGGAAAATATGATTTCTGTTTCACATTGCAACAAACA
>OOFG01007689.1:1835-14864 GCA_900323295.1 Molva molva
TGTGCAAGGGATGGGTGAAAGCTCTCCATGGTATCCTCTCCTCTTTTATGACAAAATAAAAAATCAACTGCTAACTGTTGTTTCCACTAAACACAAGATGATAGTACAATAGAGACCTGGTTCATCAAGCTAACTGTTGTTTCCACTAAACACAAAATGGTAGTACAATAGAGACCTGGTTCATCAAGCTAACTGTTGTTTCCACTCAACACAAGATGGTAGTACAATAGCGACCTGGTTCATCATTACCAATGTGATGGGCTTAGCTTAGGGGTCACAATAGTCCCAATAAATGGCAGACCACATAGTTGGTTTTGATTGGTCATTGTCGCTCCCAGTACAGCTCCACTCACTCCTTTTCCCTGAGTAAAACCAGGTATTGGCGAGAGAGCCTGGGTGACCATGATAACAATATTGGCTTTGTTCCCCACAAGAAATGGAAAAGCATTGCCAACTGCTGCAGGACACAATAGTAAAGTGAGCATGCAGCTTCGGCTTTGGGAACATACTGCAATCTCCATGGTCTTCATGGTGAGACCGTTCTTGTGGCAATCGGTTCGGACTAAAAACAGTACCATTTGGCCCTTGATTATTGTAGTTTTATAACATGTAGTATTAAAAGGCACAAAAACCTGCACCTAAGTGCACTCAATAACCCTCTTTGCCGTGTTTGGCAGAGCCCTATCTATGCTGAATGCTGAACACAACCTTGCTGTGCTGTCATTGACATTCCAGCAGCTTAAGAAGCACTCATTTATAAATGATGGGCATGAAAACAGAGCTATTCAACTGCTTCTGTAGTTCAGTTTTCACCTCTATGAGAAAATGCAGTTGAACTAGCAGATGTGCGTCTCACCTGACTTGTAGTAGTGGTCCAGTTTCTCCCACAGCGGTTCATCTTCCCGTTGGAGGAAGGACAGCTTGAGCGGTTCATAGATGGAGCCTGGCGAAACATGAACATTCACACAATCATTACGACGTCTAATGCTGCTGTGCGCTCAAATTAATATGTCCAGGACCTAATTCACATATTCATTCATGATCTTAAGTCTTGGCTGACAAAAATAGAATAGAGTGAATATCAACAGCGTTCAAAGGCAGAATGATAGAATCCAATGATCAGCTCAATATTGAACACTCAATGAATTAGTTGGTTAGAGGTATAGTACATGTTTATTTGGCAACCTATTATCTCATGCTGTTTAAGGGGACATGGGTTCGTAGCACCTAATGTTCAACAAGTTTCTTATTTATGGAAACAGTGAAAACTGAAAAACCCTACCACTAATGAATTGCCTACTTGAGATTATGTAAGGTCTTGTCACTGTTAATTCATTTAAAAATGAAAGCAATATCATTCATAACATGTAGTATCGTAGCTGATATTCAAAGCATAATGGACTTGCTGAAAGACACTTTCCATAATTTTTTCTGCAGAGTATCAACTTGAAGGAAACGCGATCTGTTGAACTCAAAATGCAGACTTTTAACTTCGATGTGATTTGCATTTTAATTGCTTCGACCTTGGGTCATTACCACAGGTGGTCAAAATGTCACATTCTTACTGAAATTAGCATAATTCCCATCAGCTTTGTAGTTGCCATGGACAGAGCCAATCCATCTCTCTTATCAGATAACTCTTAGAAAGAACAAAGATGAAGTGAAATATTCATATTGTAATGTTTAATTTGTGGTTAGAAGGTACCGGCTCTCAAGTATCTACGTTATTCTAACCATTGTATGATACTTGTTCCGTGCTCTTCTTTAAAGAGCTATAGAGGTGATGTTTCTCTACTAAGAATACAAAAGTAATGCATCATGTCACGCTTATAAATAGTATTCACTTCCGGTTTATTTATCGAAAGTGTGTGTGTGTGTACTGGCCAACATCAATACGACTATGGATCTTTTTGACCCATTTGAATGATTCTTTGGATATATACAAATGGGTCTGGGTTCATAAAGACAGTAGTAATGGACCATTACTCTTTTCCTCAAATCTTCTTCAGTACTCACCATATCTGACAAGGGGCCGTTGAGGCATGTGAACCTCAGCCATTCTCACAAGATGGCCAGTGGTCAACTAAATTACAAATCTACTGCAATTGAATGGATTGAGTTAGTAGCAGACAGACAGACATGTGACAAGCATAAATTAAGAATAATTACATTCTGGCTCTACATTGAAACAAATAATAATAACATTCAATAAATTACACTGGAGTGTTACTAAATAATACTAAATGGCTGTAAGCACACAAGACAATAATTGATCATAAATTAACACTGCCTGAATCATTTTGTTGACAATATTTGTTCTGAAATAATTATCTCAAATGGCTCCATAATGACACATTTGAGCAAAGCTGCTTCTGAAAAATGTTTTTCAATTTCAGTTTAGTTAACTAGTTAACTTGTTCATACTCCAGTATGCTAAACTGTCTCATTATGACAGACAGACAGACAGACAGACAGACAGCTAGTTAGATAAATAGACAAATGGGTGCATAGATAGATGGACAGATGAATATATAGATTTATGGATAGATACATAGATAGATTGATAGATGGGTGGATAGATAGATATGAGAGTCAGTTGTTAGTGTACAGGGCAGCATCTATGGGGTATGACTTATAATACAGTGCCTGCATACTGTAAATACACAGTACAGTAAGAACAATTAGCTATCTTCATACGTTATACATGCCGTATGTTGAATATAGATCATTGCCGCACACAGTTGTTGTTGTTAAAAATGCAACAGCAATATGATGTGCTCTTAATATAGCTCAGAAGCACCTGAAACGTGTAACTCTGACCTTTCATGCTTCTCCCCTGCGGTTAATAACTAAAGGAGTGTATCACAAAACGCACACCTTTTTTAACACAAACATATGTGTATAACAGCGCGCGAGTGACAAATGTTGTACAATGCGTTGTAATAAATAAATCAAACCTGATCTTTTAGTTCGGGCTCTAAATTCCAAGAGCTTCCAGCCTACATCAGCCAAGCTCGCCATGTTGTCTGTCACACAGCACGACACTGCTGCAAACACGGAAGTGCAATTGCTTTCAATTGAAAAAATATATACGGGATTTGATTATCCCCTTGTCAAGAAAATATAACTGCAATGTAAGCTCGTTGATGTTGTATTTTCTTTCGTCCATCAAAAACTTTGATGAATAAATATACAATGTATGATTGTATTAAATGAAAGTGGTGCTGTGCCCTGCCGTAAAGTGCGCTGTTCCTTCCTCCAGTGTTGATGTTACGACTGAAGGATGTGGTCCATGAATCTTACTGTTTTGTCCGTGCTAACTTGTATTGTTGGACAGTTTAGTACATTTGCTCTTCAAGATGTAACGGCCGATCTTTTCGGTTCTGAAAACTACGGAACAGTCGCGGCGTTTGGAGATTTTAACTCGGATAAACAGACTGACAT
Organism: Molva molva; assembly: GCA_900323295.1. Classification (NCBI taxonomy): domain Eukaryota; kingdom Metazoa; phylum Chordata; class Actinopteri; order Gadiformes; family Lotidae; genus Molva; species Molva molva. The sequence goes on from OOFG01007689.1 coordinate 5,280, forward strand.
CTTCATTATCAGAAACCGTAAGACATCACAACCTTCTCACATTATATATATATATCCCTTATGGTGTTTATACATATCCCATATGGTGTTTATACATAGCCCTTATAGTGTTTATACATATCCCTTATAGTCTTTATACATATCTTATAGTGAGACATCACAACCATCTCTCAGTGCATGTTATACATGTATACATATCCCTTTTACTCTTTATACATATCCCTTTTACTCTTTATACATATCCCTTTTACTCTTTAAACATATCCCTTATAGTCTTTATAAATATCCCTTATAGAGTTTATACATATCCCTTATAGTCTTTATACATATCCCTTATAGTGTTAAGGATTGGATGTGTTTGATTAGTTGTCATTTCCAATCTAAGAGCTTGTATCAGTTGATGTTTTGTTTGTAGAGTGTGTAGACTCAGTAACACACTGAGGAGGTCGCAACGCCTTAAGGCACTCCTATCCGGGAAAATATACGTCTATTAATGCCAAGCTGTCCCTAGAGGTGCCATATTGTTGAGTTTATCATCATTAAATACAATCAGATAAGACTGATATTTTCATGAATGGGGCACTCCTGTTCATGAAAATTCGTCTCTTAGTCGCTTGTAGTAACACACTTAGAATGTCATATCATCTAATCAATAATGTGTGAATAGTAGCATATCATATACTGATCTATAATGTGTGAATAGTAGCATATCATATACTGATCAGTAATGTGTTAATAGTAGCATATCACATATATGCTACTAATCAATAATGTGTTAATAGTAGCATAGCATATATGCTACAAATAATGTGTTAATAGTTGGGTTAAACTATCGGTTACCTACAGGGGCATCATGGTGACATGGTACGTGCCTCTTTGTTAATTATTGGGTTCAACTAAACGGTTACCTACAGGGGCATAATGGTGACATGTTACGTGGCGCTCTGCCCCACCTCTGACAATGTGTTGCTGATATACTAGGCCATAAATACATGTACATGTATACATGTAAATATGTACATGTATACATGTGTGTATATATATGTATACATGTACATGTATACATGTATATATGTACATGTATACATGATATACTGGAAGGTTACATTAATGCTTATACTTCCTTGGGATTCTGACTTCAACTCCTTGTTTCAGAGTCTGACCTGCTGATCTTCTTGGCTGATGTGAAGATACCTTACTTCAAGCCTAAAGTCAACATCAGCAAAGATTCTTTGCCACGGTGATTAAAATGTTCATAATTGTCTCTTTCTTCCTTTTGATAGCCTGTTAACTGTTGGTCCTGTATTAACGTTGAATACATGTGCTACATTTTGTTTGTATGTATTCTCAATAAGTAGCCTACAAGTGAACATGTGACTTATCACATGTACTTTATTTGGATGTGCTTTTTCCAATATATGTTGGTGAATTGTTGACCCCGTTTAGTTGCTGAGGTATAAGCAGTGTTGAAGCTGAACTTGATGGTTCATATGTGGTCTTGGTGTTTCAGTGACAGCATCATCACAAGCGTGGTACCCGGAGACTACGATGGAGATTCTCAAATGGACGTGCTTCTCACTACCAGCCCCAAAGTGGGCAACGACACCACTGTATTCATTTTCTGGGGGAACAATCAGACGCTGGGTAAAGCCATTTACTTCTTGGAAAAACTAGAGCATCATGCAATTGTGTTAGGTCCTACCATGTGTGATCTGATTTGACTCAGTTATACGTTTGGTTAATGTTAGCTTATTCATTTCTCTTGGATACAATAATTCTGGGATAATCTGGCATACACTTAGAATTCAGGATAACTTTGTATCTGTATGGGATATTACAGAATATTGACAATTTCCTGTTTGATATCCGCTCAGGTGTTCTGTTTATGTTAAGTTCATACATTTCTTATTGTTAAATTGAGTGACATTAGAGGTAATTCTGGGTCATTTTGCCAATTATCTTAACATGCAAAGTATACAATCTGTATTGTTGATCTGCCTATATCTGGTTCTTTGTCAGCATGTCAACATAAACGATGCAGACTGATTAAACAAATAGAAGAAAGACACCTGTAGCCTTCTGGTCACACCAAGTTGCAATGCAAAATATTTATGTATCTTGTTCTGTATTTTAACCAGCATAAGTGTGAGATAGTGTCTTTGTTTTCTCATAGCATCTTCTGATTTGTGCCATGTCTATCTTGAACAGAACCTGGTGGACGGTTGGAGCTGAACAAGACCTTTATCGATCAACCTCTTGTCATGGAGTAAGTTGGTCTCAAAATATGACAGTTGTGTTCTTTTCCTGTTCCTTGGTTTGCTCAGGACTTTACGTGTAAGCAACTATGCACATGAACATTCAATTATAGCAATTTTGTCACATTTGTGGCTTCCATTATGTTGGGCTGGATTAAACTAAAATTTTCCATAGATCTATTGTCTGTCACAAACTTTAAGAAGACTTGAGCAAGTAATATTGAAAACATTTTTCTGACTTGATATATTCACATTCTGCCCTTGCAGCTTCAACGGTGATATGATCCCGGACATCTTTGGGGTCATCAAAGATGGCTCCACTGAAGTCTGCCTTTTGAAAGACCGGTAAGCTGAGGTTGCACTATGCCACATTCTGGTCCTAATCATTCTTATTTCATGAAACTGCTGTGGAACTTTGTTAATGGCAATATGAAGCCTGTCATGTTATCTTTTAAGGCTCTGCCTTTTAATGGGCTAAATGTTTCCAAAAATGTATTATCCCACATTTGGCCCAATAAATAGATTTTTGTTTTTGGTGATGTTGATGGTTTGAGAAAAACATTTGTTTTTCTCAAACCATCAGATAAAACCATGAGATAAACTTCATCCAAGAAAGCACTGTTCTTATCATATCCAGAACATTAACATGACATGACATAATTTACTGCAATGATTATAAGATCCGGACAATCAATTTCGTATAATTAAATCAGTACCACAGCCTAAGACACTTCTTCTACTTAAGTAGTTAACATTTAGTAATTAACTAAATGTTAATGTAATTCGTGTTTTAGGCTGTATTACTCCTTTAGGTTCACTATTTTGCTGTGGTGTATTGCTCCCACTTCAGACTTGTTGAGTGGCACAAGGCTCTCAGTGCGCCCATTAAGATGCGCATCCCCCACTCCAACGCCTTCGTGGACCTCAACATGGACTTCACTGCAGGTTGGTCAAAGTGTTTGACAAAGTTGCATGTGTCATGGCTTGTGGTGAAAATATGCACCCCGCATATACAAATATAAGGTCATGGAATTTGGAATCAAATTTCTTTGATAATTATTATTTATTATTTATTTTCTATTTTGTGCTGCTAGTATGCTGTTCTTATACATTTACATTTAGGGCATTTAGCAGACGCTTCTATCCAAAGTGACTTACAACGGTTCATACACACATTCACACACCGATGGCGGAGTCAACCACACAAGGCGACAGCCAGCTCATCGGGATCAGTTAGGGTTAGGTGTCTTGCTCAGGGAACCCCCCTTAGGCATGGATATCTTACAACAGTAGAGTAGGGTGAGCTACATTGAGCATCCTTTGTTATTATCATGTCATATAACTTTCTAAAACCTGTCTGGTCCAATGTCTATCCTCTCCCGTCTAAATGTGGCACAAAAGGTTGAAAACTTTTGAACAAATAAAATATTGATGCACACCACCAAGATTGTTGGAGGGATCAAAATAGAGACTCAAAGATTGAATGCTAACAATTTTCAAGTTGGTTAAGAGAGAGAAAACTTCAAATTTTCTTCACCAGTGAATGAAGAAATCAGCCTTCTTTGTTTTATGGACTCCTGTGTTTCATAGCCCCCAGCTACCTGCAGCCCCTCTGCTTAAAATTCAAGCTTTTCATTTTGCTGCTCCAAACTAATCCTCATGCTTAAGCTAGTCAGAGAGCAGTGTCATACTAACTGCAGGCATCTCTTTATGGTGTTTGCTCTTTCTGATTTACTGGTTGGAGGCAATTTAACCAGAGCGGAGTTTAATTCATCGCTAATCTGTCGTGGGATTAGGCTAAAGACGAGGAATTCATACGGACACTGCCTCCCTGAGTGTGATGGAATTTCTCAAATACCCAAGCTGCAGGGACCTTTTTTTGATTAGGGAGTTGCACACAGTTGGTATCAGAATGAATTTCTTAATATTACAGTGTATGAGTTTAATTTAGTTTGCGCTGTCTGTTGGTTTGTTATAGATTGGTAAACCAATCTTCCCAGCCTGTCGTTCTTCACTATTCTGCTTGCCAGTTTGTGGTTTACATCCTTCAGAGGCTTGACAGAAAATAAGAGAAAATGGTTGTTTTTAGTATAATTGTTGTGTTTAAGATTACACAAATAATTTTCAGTCTGTGCAGCTTTCCAAACCAAGAAAACGTTACCCAAATGACAGATTGACAGCTTTGGGAAATGCCACAATTCTCCTATTTCTCTGTCTCTCTGTTCCCCTCCCTAGCCTCCCTCGATTAGCATCCTTGGGGTTCAGCTGTGTTTAGAGGGCAGCTGTGTTTGGGGTTCAGCTGTGTTTAGAGGGCAGCAGGCACAAACCGGGTGTGATGCTGAGCACCAGCAAAAAGTCACTGCTACAGCCGGTGGTGTCAGTCTGCCATTTTGTGTTGGGGTGTACAGATTAACTGAAATAACGTGCTGTAGAGCGAGTAATGAAAACAGGTATACAGTGCTGAAGAGTGAGTAATGAAGCAGGTATAAAGTGCTGTAGAGTGAGTCATGTAAGCAGGTATACAGTGCTGTAGAGTGAGTCATGAAGCAGGTATACAGTGCTGTAAAGTGAGTCATGTAAGCAGGTATACAGTGCTGTAGAGTGAGTAATGAAGCAGGTATACAGTGCTGTAGAGTGAGTCATTAAGCAGGTATACAGTGCTGTAGAGTGAATCATTAAGCAGGTATACAGTGCTGAAGAGTGAGTAATGAAGCAGGTATACAGTGCTGTAGAGTGAGTCATGAAAGCAGGTATACAGTGCTGTAGAGAGAGTAATGAAGCAGGTATACAGTGCTGTAGAGTGAGTAATGAAGCAGGTATACAGTGCTGTAGAGTGAGTCATGAAAGCAGGTATACAGTGCTGTAGAGTGAGTAATGAAGCAGGTATACAGTGCTGTAGAGTGAGTAATGAAGCAGGTATACAGTGCTGTAGAGTGAGTAATGAAGCAGGTATACAGTGCTGTAGAGTGAGTCATTAAGCAGGTATACAGTGCTGTAGAGTGAATCATTAAGCAGGTATACAGTGCTGTAGAGAGAGTAATGACAGCAGGTATAAGATGAAGGCAGAGGCAGCTCATTGGAAGGAGGAGCGGAAGAATGAATGTATGAATGGATGGAAAGGTCTAGCAGGAGAAAAAATAGCCGGAAAGGGAGAGGACTGCTTGGAGTAGAGCTGATCTATTACAGTATGACAGCTCTACTCTGGAAGCATACAACTTCTTGTGATAAATGAAGACACCGCATTGTCAAGCCAAGGGAAACATTTCTCATTTGTTTGGAGGGTTTGCTGGATAGACATTTGTTTGGATATGCAATCTGTTGTGGTTGTCGGGAAATTAAGATATGTTGACAATTGTGTCTGTCATTAATGGTTCTGCCGTCGGTCGCCTCTTAACAAGTGGGTTGTACGCAGTGTCGGGCAAGCTACTTGGAAAGTGTAGTGGGCTAAGCTACCAGTTACTCTACATTAAATGAAGCTTCACTACACAGAAGCTACCCCCTAGAGAAATGTAGCAAGCTAAGCTACCAAAACGTGGCAAAAGTAGTTTACTACATCAGAAGCTACTTCTTTTTCGTTTTTAACCAACTTCATGCTTATTCAATGCTATCTCAGTGATCAATATACCTGTCAGTCAAACAGGTACGCAGGTAAAAATGTTCAGTTCAATTGTTTATTACGCAATTTATTCAACAATAACCTGAGATCTCAACTCACACCACATGCCAGATTGAACCATGCCTTGCCAGATTGACCGGTGTTTACAGGATAGCTCACATTTCTATGATAAACAAAAACTGTTCAGTTCCGTCTGCCATCTTTCCATCAACTGTGTGTGTCTGGTCTGTGTGTGTATGCATGTGTGTCTATGGTCGTAGCATCAGCTCAATGGTACGTGTTGTAACCGTCATACGGAAGTGCTTCTTTCAGCTACCATCGACACAGAACACCTAAGGTCTTCCTATGTTTATCGTCCGTGTACGGGGGTACTGATTCTTCGATTTATTTCAGACTGCAGCAGAAAGCTCCGCTGTGCTTGAGCCTCGGAAATGCTCTGGAAATGTAGCTTATGTGGACGCTAGCGCGCTACTTGATCAATAAAAGAGCTTAGCTACTGAAAACGATTTGATTTAGAAAACAGCGACGTTACCACCACACTACTGAGAAATGGAGTTCAACTAGTAACGTTACTACTTGTAGCGACGCTACTGCCCAACACTGGTTGTACATTACCACACCAAATTCAAAGATTTTCAGGGGCGTCTCTGTAGAGGAAGCACCGTTTCAGCACCTTGTCAAGGGTGCCACATTGGCCTTGCATCCCATTGACTTCAGACATTTCCTTATAGACTGGACACCAGGCATGACTTAACAAATGGAATTCCTGCAGCCCAGGAAACCTGAACCTCTCACAGTTGCCTCAGCCTTTCTGAGTCTTTTCTCCTCATTGTCCAACAAGGTATTCTGGGTTCCAGGGAGGATGAGCGGAGGGTCAGGGTCAACGGTGCGACTCCAATCTCAGCCCACTATCAAGGCAGTAAACAGTCCCACGCCTCACATCGGTTGACCTAGCTGTATCAGCAGCACAGCCAGCAGGGAATAAAGTACAGAAGGCCTTCCTGGCTCGTTATAAGACCTCGTTTGGGCTGCTGAGTAGACTGATCCGCCAGGCAACCCAATGACCTCGCTGGGTTTAACATCCATATTCCTTGGCTTCTATAGGGCAACTCTTATGGTGTTTTTATGATTTCCTTATCCCCCAATACACCCCTACAATGAGCGGTTTGTCTTATTTGTATGACATCTCTGACATCTCTGGATTTCTCCATTGCTTGCTGCACTACATTAAGCTGAACATGCTGGATAACAAGGTGTCGTTAGACTTTGATGGTGGTTAGTTGTGTGCTTTGCTTGCCACTCAGAGAAAGGTGGGTTATATCATCCTATCTCTCTTCAGTCACACCACCCCATTGTTCCTATTCTGTACTGCAAGAACTTTAGAAAGAGTGTGGAGCAAAGCGTTTATTTATGTGCACATCAGACATGCTAGCGAGCTGCTACGGTATTCTGGTTTTTTTAGGCCGTTAACTAGGTGGTTCCGAGTCGTTGCTAGGATATTTAGTCATTTGTAGGGCTTTTGCAAGGCACATGCTAGCGTGCTTATGGCTAAGCACAGCAAATACTATGTGCTAGGACAGCTGACCTCTGACCCAAAATCTCTCCCCCTACCTACCTGCTTTACACTTAAATTAAATTTTGCTGAATTGACAAAGCAAATATTTTCTTTAATAACCGCAATGGTTCAGAATTCTGAATGAGGACACACTGCACTGGAGTGGGCCCAAAATGTGGTTATTGGTTTCGTTTCGATACATCAAACTGTAGGAGGAGATATGTTCACAATAATCTCGGAATACAGTTGTGTGCTTGCCTTGCAACCACATTAATTAAACGGCAAGCAGCACTTGCTGGCAGCGAAGCAGCAGTGCCTTATGTAATCGACAGCAGAGATGGGCACTCTATAACATCAAAACCAACAGACCACAAGAGATGTTCTTAGCATTTTCATGCTATATGCTTTCAGTAGTCACACATATCAGATGTCGCTGCTAAAACTCCAAGGTAGCCAATTGCAGGGTAGCATGCCAAGTAATTGGCAAGTAATTGAGGATGACATTTTAGGCACAAGCATCCATAACATGGGCCATTTTGTAAAAAAAAAAGAAAAACAAGCCATTGCTAGGCAACTAGCACGGTGATGTTTGGCGCAGCATCCAATGAAAACAGACTTCTGTATGGAGAGTGGCTTGCTGATGCTGCGGGTAATATAGGGTAAAATGGATTCTCCATCGAACAACATTATTTGCTGCAGAGAATCTATTATAATGGGATGAGGAATATATTTGCATTACGGTGTTTTTCTACCTGGGAGAACATGATGGAATGACTTGGTGAGGAAGAGACATAGAGAGAGAAGGAGAGACTCTTTCTTTGACATTTCTCAATTACAGATTCCTTTAGCCTTTCTATAAAATGGACTAGTTTAAACAAATTTACTATTTTTATAGGCGCCATCAGCAGTTGGCGTCATGACATTATGAACTAAATAAACAACTAAATGAAATCAACCTGACTCACCCTATGGATTAAACGTAAAATATGGTTATGTGTAAAGAACATTAATTTCATTTATTTTTTTCACATTTTGAGACCTCAACACTGACTCTGCACTCTCACTCTGCCCTTTGGGTTTTTCTCTTCAATGTTTAATGTATACTGGCCACAATTGCCTTACAAGTACTTGCCCTAGAGAAAACGGGTTGTAGCCAGGGAAAATCAGTTGTTTCCAGGAGTTGCTGTTTTAGCAGCCTCACTCTCTATCCTCTGTTCAAGTAAGGGAAGTGACAAACCATTTTAAAATGACCACAAGGGATTATATTTGCTCAAACTGCCCATCATGACAAACATATTGATTGCATTCTTTGTTACTTCCTCTGCATTCTAACTTTGGCCATGTTGTGTTGAACAGGGGGCACCCAGGTCACGGGCCTGCTCGTTGTACCATCATAGCCCTTTCTGCCACTGTGCACTGCCACTGAAATGTCCTCAACTTCTTAAACCTCTCCTGTCTCTTTCATCTACATCTCCTTTGCAAAGTCAATTTTGCATCATCACGTTGAGCTGGATCCAGCTGATGAGTTGGTTCCATAGAATAATATCATGCCTCAGAAAGTTCCCGTCTCTTTCTCTCTCTCTCTCTATCTATGCACACAGAAACAAATGTGTTAATATTGCGCACAGAACACAAAGTTCATCGCTATTTGCTATTTGCGTTCCTCTAATAATTCATACAACTTATGAACATGTAGGCAGAAGATGTATCAGCAGGCATAACTTTGGAGCCCAGGAAATATCCTTACATAAACTACCGGCTACCCTAGTTCTGTTAGGAACTGTTTCACCCCCTCAATGCAACAAAAATATATGTGTGTGTGTGTATTTGTGTGTGTGTGTGTGTGTGTGTGTGTGTGTGTGTGTGTGTGTGTGTGTGTGTGTGTGTGTGTGATTTTGCATATGCATATGCATGTGTGAACATGTGCGTGTGTGTGTGCGCGCGTGTGAGTTTGTGTATGCAAGTGTGTGCGCATGCGAGTGTGCTCGTGCATGTGCGTGTAAACAGTAATTAGCCTGCTATCAGTGCCACACTCCTGTCTGTCTAGAACCATGTAATCATCTTCTCTCCTCGTCTCCCCCTCTCCTCCTTTCCTCTCTCCTCCTTTCCTCTCTCCTCCTTTCCTCTCTCCTCCTCCTCTCGTATCCTCTATCTGTTAT
>OOFG01007715.1:14434-26410 GCA_900323295.1 Molva molva
GGGGGGGCGGGGGTGTCGTTGTACGTCAGTCGCTGGCGATGTTTGGTCGCGCCTCATCATATTTAATCACTCTTTCGCCAACCGACAATGTTGCTCGGAGAGAGGAGTAATTAAACATTTTTTAGGTGATCAGCGGTGACATTCTTGCTCAGTGTCACGATAATTAGCTCACATTTCACAGACGGGCGGAAAGCAGCCACCAAGTGCTGATGAGCGTGGCTCACGAGTGGAGACGGCATTTAACGTAACAAGGGATGGGTGACGTTAAATGTCTCGTAGGAGGGCCCCATTCAAACTCAAATTAAACCAAGACATCCCGTACCATCTGCAGACGCTACTTCCAACACCAAATAGTGCGGTGGTGGTGGTAGTCAAGCTTGTCGTCTGTGACCTTGAGTTTTTCTGGTTGCTGTTGTTATTTTTTTAATTATTCACTGCAATCTCCCCGCAAACTCCCCAAATTTAAAGTCTGACGAAAAACTGTTTGGTTTGTACACCCTTCCACAAGCAAATGTTTCAGAAGAAACTTTACTTAACTTACATTTCTTGTATATATACTTATTTGCCTATACTTTACGGCAGTTGTTCCATTTTCCATTGCTTTACAGACTATGGTAAACTACGACATAATTAAGACACGACAAAACCTGCTCCTCCATCAAAAGCAAAATCGCATTAATATACTATATAAATATTAAGTAAGGTGCTATAGTAAGATACTATATGTATAAATATAATATAATTTTATGAACCCTATGACAGTACCACCTCAAACATATTGCCACACCTTTCCCACATCGTGGCATACTGTCATTATCCACACTATTAGGAGGTGCTTTAAATATGCACAGAAAAGTGAGAAAAAAAGTGGACAAAAAAAGGGACACTGATAGATTCAACGTGGGCTCCCTCCATTTACATAATGTCTTTAGATTCATTAATAATGCTATTTTAATAATTTATGCTCTTGTTTCGCCAGCTACAGCACTATTTCCCCTGCTGTGCTGCATGCCTGGATTAGCTAAAAATATAAAAATGGTAGAGCGAGGCAGAGCAAGAGAGTGAAAATGATAGCAAAAAAGAGACACAAGGTAGAGAGAGAGAGAGAGAGAGAGATTGAGATAAAGAGAAAGAAAGAAACAGAGAGACAGAGACAGCGAGAGACAGACAGCAAGTGAGGGAGAGAGAGAGAGGGGGAGAGAGATGAGCAAGACAGAAGCAATAACAAAGGCGGGTCATTATTTTAGCACTGCAGGGGAGACAGTTAAACAACACTTTGTTCTGTTCAATTTGACTCCGTACAACATAGCACGCAACCATCTGGGTGTAAACCAGCTTACACCTTATTCCAAAGCAAATTTTATGCATCTCATAAGTGGAATAGTTTGACATCCCATGGTGCTGTGTACTCCTAACTCAGCTTGGTAACACAACTCACCCTTCTGCTCTCAAACAATAATTGCTCAACAAAAAAAAAAGACATTTTAAATAGGAATTATTTAAAATTGACGGATTTATCAAATGATCAATCAACTAATCAATCTAGCAACATTTAGATTTTTACCACACATTTCAAAATCGCTGCCATTTTAATAGCAGGCCTAGCTGGTGTGAGGCCAAACCATTTTATATATTTTAAATATAAAAATATGTAGGCTAAAAGACATTTAAACTACCTCAACGTGTAATGCTTACGCCACGGTGTAATCCTACAAATCTCAATTAAACCTCAGCTCCCATCTGGGTCATTATAGCTGCAGCAGTCTGATTCCACAGAAATATCGTCCATTTTCCAGCTTTTCTCATTTCCTTTTCTACTCAACTTGAGTGCCTAATGGGATTCTATGAGAGCAATTTGCCGGTATTTATTATAAATAATCATGAATATTGCTGGAAGACAAAAATCTAACTCGTCGGTCTGATCATGTCCTGGGTTGAAGCCATACGTTTGACCACCGTAAGCTACAACTGATTAATACTATTATTAAGTACTACTGCTTTGATGGAAGTAGCCAATATTGTTCCTTAATAAAATAAAATGGTATACCATCTCATCGAGAGGTATGTGTCTTATGATATCTGTGAGTGATTTTCCTTAACCATTCTAACAGAACAGAAGGAGCCACAGGAAGGGACATAGGGTGAAGCTCTTGCTAACAGCCACTACACAGGTGTTATTGCCCCTCAACAGATTTACAAATGGTTCTGTGATAGTTTTGAATGTAATAATTTGAGGCAGTCCAACAGAAGACACTGTCACACATTGCAAAGTGATCTTCTCCATGGTGCCACTCTTGATCACCTACACAGTATCAAATAGAAAGAGCTACAGCGTAAAAGCCTCAATTCGATTCTAGCTTAAATAAAGATCCTAATATAGAGTATATTTCTGGAGGGAATCGGATAATAAAAAATATAATACACAATATTACCCACAGTTTGTTGTACATACGCACACACATATGACAAGAGATATTGTTGGATAACAGCAAAAAGGATTTTGCTGTTAGACAATTTTTTTAGACAAATTTTTTTACTACCAGTACAATATTTAATCAAATTAAATTGTTAGCCTCTGATTAGATCTAATAAGGGCATGATGAGTGTATCATGGTGTTGGACAGACTTCCCTAAATGAAATTATCTTTTCCCCCAGAATATACTAGCAAGTTATTTCACAGTGCTATTAAAAAGGTGAGAGAAGGCTTCGCAGCTGTGTCAAGGGAGACTAGATAATTTCTGGAATCAAATGCAACCATCTGTGTGACTATTTGATTCATATCTGCTGGGGCTGGGAGTCCACATTCTCCCTGTAAAATCTGAAAAATGTCCTCGTTCTGTTGGCCAGATAATGACCAGTCGAACTTCAAAAAACACACTGTTCTAATTAAAGTTTGTGCTCAGTGGTGCAGAGGCTTTCCACAAGCAGCAATCTGATGGCAGCGATGGATGCACAGAAAGAGCAGGCAGCTTACATCTCAAACTGTAATTACTGAGGTATTCTTGGGATGTCAATCATTTCACATACCTGGTTTTGATTTTTTGTGGTCCTATAGTGTTTTTTTTTTTTTTAATAACTAGCCTTAGGAAAAAATATGACATGCCTTCTATAACGATTGCTATTGAATGGCATTCATCAAGAGTGTACTAACTATTTACATTTATGTTTCGTCATTTAGCGGACGCTGAAACAAGTGAGGGGGAGAACAGCCGAAGCATACTTCACTCTGCATACAAGCATCTGAACCATATTTATTATTGTTCAAAATATATTATTTGATAGTATAATATACCGTTAACGTGCTTATACACAAGAAGTGTCATTGCAATGCGTTTGATTCTGAATAAATAAATAACTAAATTAATGAATGAATAAATAACAAGCTATCAGGATTCTTTACGATCCAACATAGCCTGTCGTCTGACCAGAAGAGACGTCCAGTTTTCCCATCTGTGTTCACAGTGTTTTTTTTAATGTTCAGAAAATGAGCAATCTGCCATTTAACACCAAGCAATTCCCCGATGAAAACATGATCATAAGGCATATTGCACAAAGAAAGGGAAAATCACTGTAATCAACAACTCTTTCGCCCTCCCTCTAAATATCAAAATATATTTTTTATCTTGTCCCTTGCATCTGTGAGCTATGAATCACTTTCAATGCCACAAAGTTGATTGGCTGTGACAGAGAGGATATCAACGAGAGAGCCACCGGTTACATCTGTTTAGTGGGTTTACTGTGAAACAGACAGCTATGCCTTTGGGGTGTACTTCAACTCATGCCAGGAACTGATAAAACATTAGTAGACCTCACTGTTTTTTATGAGGTTAACGACTCAACAGAACTGGACATGATACAAGATTGAAACTTAGCTGTTATTTAGAACTTTTGGTGATTGGCATGGAAGTGTAGTCTTACCTATTTGACATTTATAGGCCTACATTTGGATGGGCTGAAGGGACTCAATATTATGGATTTAAGTTTTCAAAAGTGTCCTATAATATATAAGTGTCCTATAACATAATCCTCCTTTGTATGGCAAACGTTTGAATGACAGTTTTGGAGTGTGATGATGGCACTACTAATAAATATCACTGACACCTGTGTACCCGCCTTGCTAGCTCACTGACTTTCAATGTTTAATTTCGCAAACTCCTCCGGGTAGCCAATGATATACTGTATGTCTCTTAAGTGACCGGTCAGTATCAACAACAAGCGCAAATGCGGTGAGATAAAAACATTGGAATAACCCGGTGCACCTCCCCGGGTTTGGAGTGACAACCTGTTGACTTTACACGCAACGTTGAGATGCTCTGATATTTTTTTAACGCCACTCTGAACGAGCCATGGGTCGTTCAGGACGCTGCGCACGCAGGTTGGCGCCACCCTTTATCTGGAAATTAGCCTAATCTAGGTGAGTGTTGAACGGTGTACGGTTATCAAACAAAACGTGTGCATTTTCAGGACTGGACGGTTCTTTTTAATGGGAAAAAGTGTGGAAATGACTTCATATTACACACTAAACATGGTCAATACACTGCTTATCACAAACAAGCAATGAAGGCTACTGGCTTAAAATATGCCTACTCCATGCTAGCCCCATTTGTGACCCAGAAATCCGGCGTGTTATCATTATCACACATCGTATTATCATAACAGTCCTTTGAAAGGACGATGTAAGATAATGCGCCGGATTTGTGGGTCACAACTCCATGCTAGAGGTAGAGAAACAACGATTAGGGATACACTTGTAAAATCCTTTTTAAATGTTGAAATCTTTCTGATCAAAGAAATGTATAAATGTTCTCAACAAATCACGACTTCATCATGTGTTAATCCCCCATCGCATTCCATAGCCTCCTGTTTATAAATCCAATTGCACGTCGTCCTCCCAGTCAGACCAGGTAAACCTCACATCAAAGTCGTATCACATCACTCATGACAAACTCACAAAGGAAATTTAATTGGTCTGTCTTACTCTCTCTGTTCCTTTCTTTCTTTCCTTCTTTCTTTCTCACTCACTCCTTTCTCTGCACTGCGACACAGTGTCGAGGATAAGTCACTAAAATATCCTCCTGTCATCTTTTAGGAATGGGTTTGTTGTTAGTTCTGACCAGGTGACTCAGACATAAAACCGCCATACAAATCCTGGACACTACAACTGGGAATTTATTACAATTATAAAACAGGATCTTACTTTTCATAATTATTTCGTTTTATTAGAAATTTTTAATTAATTTTTTTTCAATGATAAATTGCAAAATATGTTGCTCATACCTGCTCGAGTGAAGCATCTTTTATCCGCTTACCTTGGGCCTAATTTAATAACCTTAAACTCACTCAGCCAACTGTGATCCTACTGTGCACCCTGATGGTAGAAATATGTGTAAACACCTGCGCTAATTACCTTTGGCGGGCAGATTATTAATGAAATGCAGTAAAGCAAGTGTAAAACGATTCATTGGTCAGAATTCATGGCAATTTTTCACTCCGCCATCCAAACATTAGCCCAAGGGAAGCAACAAAAAAACAAAACATTCCCACAGTGTAACAGGATGGCATTATTGTGGCGTGACTACTCATTTTAAGGATGGTTTAGTTTCAAGGAGACTAAACAAGATTGTGGAATACACAAAGATACATTATTCCCTTTTGGATTCAGCGCCCCACATAGAGTGTTTACATTCAATGTAATCTACTTAATGTTGTGTTTATCATCCCCCAGCAAACATTACAAAGTTTGAAGGCCAGTTTTGTGACACTGTATTACACACAAATAATTCCCACCTTGAAATTGCTCATGAATATGCATATACATAAATTAATATTTTCAGTTTTTTCATATACTACTAGAGTTTCTGAGACAACAGACTGGATCTGCTACTGCAAGTGCTGGGCAGAGGAGACGAAGAGGCAAGTACATCACTTGTTCTGGAGTGCTTAGAGCGTAACTGAAGCCAAACTTCTCAGAGAGAGAGAGATGTACATGTGATTGCATTACATCAGTGAAATATTCTTGGCTCACAAGTGCACCAATATCAGAATGCTAATGAACACTACAAGCTTGCACGATGATAAAAAAAAAGTGGGAAATGGTTTATTTTTATCCAATTATCCAATATTGTGCTACAAATTAAAGATGGACAACCCAAATTGATTGGGGAAGATTATTTGTATTGTGATCCATAGCATAAAGTCATTGTAAGCAAAGTAAGGCAAATTAAAGTTTTATTAAAATCCATTACTATCTAGTTAGTGAGGATGAGAATAATAATAATCTATAATATAACCCTACACTTGCCTTTTAAATCTTTTTTATTTGGAAGTAAATAACACCCGTTTCAAACGTGACACAATTGTTAACTCGGTTCAAAATGTTATTCACTGCTTAATATAGTATGTATGAGGAAATAGGAAATAGGCATAGCTCCTTCTTAAAGCCATGGACTCAGAGTATTATGTCCAACTATAGCATCTCTGGTATTTGAGTGAAAATTGATTCAGGAAAGTGTATTTGTGATTGCACAATAAGAGGGGCAGTAAGGCATCAGAAATCTTTTACAGCCAGACATGTGCAGGATAGTCTAGTTGTCAGGGTTTCTGGCTCTCAGACAAAAGGTTCTGCAGTCTACCCTACCTGCTCATTAATGACCTGTATGTGACATGTATCTGATTAACTGTACATAAGGTGATATGTAAGCTACACTGTATACGTTGCTTTGAATACAAGTGTCTGCTTAATGAACAAATGGTAATTAGTAAAAAAAAATAAATAATAGAATTTGAATTCTAATACCAATTGAAGAGAAAGATGCACAGTAGTTTACTGATTTATATCAATACTTTTTGGGGTGCTATACTCCATGATAGCGATAAAGGACTGTAGATCATCAAAGAATTTGTCTTTAGTTCAGCCTTTATCCGTCGAGTGTAGCCACACTAACTCTGTCCAGCGACAGTGAGGTGGTGGATGTGACACGGTGCAATATTATCCCATGGACGGACACACACACACACACACACACACACACACACACACACACACACAGTCTTCACAATTTGAGACAGCTAAAGCATGAGACGATGATGTGTTTGAATTATTGATCACCTTCTCAAGGTTGAGTGCACTGTGCTTTTTAAAGAGGATCTGAATACGCAAAAAAATAAATAATTATAAAACGAAACTAAAGGGCGCTGCATTGGAGTCTCTTAGCCTACAATTAGGACTAGGCATATTGAACCATGATTGAAAAGCAATGTGAGATACACAATGTCTCTGTTTGCCATAGAAAGGGCTGGTAATCAGGAAGTAGACAGCGTTGTCAGACACGTTTATATATTTTCCAACGCAGACTGCAGACCATTTCAACCATGAACATTCGATCATGGACAGAGGATCTGTTAATTAACCGTTGGGAAGTGAACTCATCCTGGACAGATTATGCTAATTATCTCGAAGGTTTACCTTAGAGGATTCCGGTACCTTCCGAATGCATTTCTGCGGTGTTCTTCTCTCGGTCCGTTTGAGACACAAACACACTCTCGCTCCCCCCATTTGTTTTCTATTAAACAGAGTAGTTAAAACTCAGGGACAGAGGGAAACGTTAAGCCCCTTATCAATGGCTTTAGAGCTAATATGAATACGGATGTTTTACTTAATGTTCTCACTCAGCTCAATCTATCCTCTTCATGTCTCTTCCGCTCTACTTTTGGTCTCTGATTGTATTTTATTTTTAAAAATAGAACTATTTGAATGCCTTAAAAAAACAACAACAGGAAACATATAGGCCTACTTTAAAGTGCTTGCATGTTGAACTCAAAACAACTCAAAGTTGCGAGCATAATGTGTCTGTGTTGTCAGCCATATTAACAAAGTGAACACACCATTAAACAATGCCATTAACCACCGACTCATGCTAATGTCTTCCTTTAACTATCAATGACGCTTGTCTTACTGGTCTGAGAGGGAAATCTGTTTTCTGGATTATTAGTCCAAATAGAAAGTCGCTGAGTACTTTGAATGTTGTTTTGGTGCTTGAAAGGGCGGGAAAATGCAGTTAAATTGAATTGAAATAATTCAAATTGCATGGATGCGCAGTGTAGGTAAATCCGGGTGCGTTTTATCGGAGTGTTTGTGAGTGTTTTTTTACAAAGTCAACGATTTCAGCTTTGTTTTTATCTTGTGTCCGGAGCAATATGTCAGTGAGCATGCTCATCTAAATGCTAATAAGATTAAAACTACTTTAGAATTGCCCGGTACAAAACGGGGGTATTTATTCAGTGCTTGCTAACTAACTGTAATTTTTTTCAACTTGGAACAAATGCCCCCCATGACACCTCTGATTCTCATAACGACCTGTTTCCTCGTAATGACTTTTACTTTTTAGCGGGGAAAAAAGTTAAGTCTTTTGAACTAGTGGAATAATCAAGTAGGTGTTGATGCATTGCTCTTGACTTAAGTTCCACTGTGACATTTTCATTCCGTGGATGTATTAATCAGCCACGGCTCATAGGCCCAAACAGATGGCTTTGTTAACTTGCTTTAAGCAGTCCAAAATTCCACAGACAGTGCTACAGTAAATCAGGCATCCATCTTTGGCTCTATTTGTTCCATACTCTACATAAACAGAGTCATTAGACACTTGGCTTGAGGGAGAGATTCACTGTCACAGTGCCTAACCCTCCCCTTGTATGGTGTAGAATCCAATCCTCTTGCATTACTATTTACACCAATATCAAGAATAGAACCACTGGTCTTAAACACTGTGAAACAATTATTTATGTTTTAATGACAGATAAGTGAATAGTTTTAGATAGCATCCTTGAACAAGTCACATTTTGATTCTCATGAAAGTCCATCTGTCTTCAGAAATTTATAAAGGAAAAATTCATTTTTTTTCCTTTATTTACACTCTCGGACTCTGTCTATTTATATATTATTTGAATATCAAATAATTATCTGGCACAAGAAAGAATAATTTCCGAAAACATACATTTAATAGGAAATAGTTTCTCTTATTTTCTTTTTTAAATGAATAGCCGGCATTAGAAAAGGTACTTTCTGGCTCAATATTCTTATTACTTTGGATTTCAAAGTGGTAAACAAATGCCACAGCGTTTGTGCTAAACATTATCTTGGAGCACAGCCAGTCATTTCAAATGCAAGACTTTGACCATTTCAGAAGATGAGCCAAAGCGCCACAGCATTTGTTGGTTTGTTTGGTTTATATTCCCGATAAATCAAGATAATTTCAAGGTGCCAAAATGACCGGCATGTTATTAACTCAACTATTTCAGGTAATTTATTTATAAATATAAAAAAAATACAAACTTTGTCCCAAAGTCATTACATGGAATGGCTTAAGAGAGTCTACTGCCGTATGCCTCATGTTTTGATAACAATTCCATAAACCAAGCATAAACATGTCCTGGTATAATTAAAAACACTCACACAAGAATTAGCAGATAAATCAAAAGGCCTAAACACAGAGGCTGATGACGGATGTGGATTATATTACCTCTGCTTCTTTCAAGCAGTTAATATTATTATCGAACCGACTGGATATGTGTCAGCAATAGGGCTTCCTATATTGTTTGTTCTTTGGTTAAATTGTCATGTACGACTCTGACTTTGTTTGGCTCTGTGTGCGTCTGACAGCTAATATTGATTATATTGTTAGGGCAGATGATTTAGTTTGAGCGTTAATGCGTAATACTTCTGACAGTGTCTCTGCATGTAAGAGCCATTCAACAACAACTTACAACATATGCTGCTTTAATTCCTGTTCTTTTGACTGTACATCTGTCATTTCAGTGCATGAAATATGGCTGTACTTTATTTATTTTATATATTTGTACATATCTACTTACTCTCAGGCATGCAAGGGCTGTCTTCCCACTAAGAAACATTCACACAAACAATGTCTATAGTTTATTTTGTCTATTATTTGTACCTAATTTCTTATTTCTTTTTTTCTGCATTCCGTTCTGTCTGACAAATCAAGTCAGCTATTTATCAGTTGTTTGAGTTGGTCCACCTTGAAAGCTGTAGTTACTGAGAAGAGCCAGTATGGTTCAAACTATTTGGATTATCCAATTAGTGATTTTCTGAACCTTTGGATTGCACAGTAAATAGAGCATTGTGCTTGGGATGTTTTTCTTCAGCTAGGTTCGTTTTCACATGATAAGGCTTATTCTCACTTATGACCCACAATAACACAGAGAAATTGTTACTTTTTTTATATCCGTGATCATCGTTATTTCATGGCTATTGACGATGTTAAACAGCTATATCTCATAATCACAGACATGCTCCCATTAGAGGAAAAACACAACGCACGGATGTTATGAATATATATTGGGTAATGTTCACAATGGTTTCAATTGCTTTCAATACTCATATCTGCAGAAGGACTGGTTGGATTCCCACATTTGCATTCAGGGAATAGCAGGCCTACAACACATTTTGTTGGAAAAAATAAAATAAAGGGGTGACTCCATGTTTGACGAGTCAACCCTTTAAACAAATTTAAAGGGGAAGAGAAATGTTTATCCTGTCTAGATAATTGACAAGTGTAAAACATAATTATGGGAGCAGCTACGTCTCTGTCCATTTCAATGAGCAAAGCGTCCTTTTTTGTAAATACACGAAACCACAGCCCTGGCTCTCAGCACACGGAAGTTTTTCCCCTTTTGAACATGACCACTATAAACCTCTCGACTGCAGCACGAAGAATGTTAACGTTTTAGGCAAACAATGTCGGGATGATGCGATGCTTTCGCAATCACCAACGGAAGACTGGGAGCACGGGGGGAAAAGCCACAAGAGAGCCTCAGCAAAGATTCCATTGGTTTCTATTCCCTGATTGCAAATTTAAGGTTATGGTAGCTGGCATTCTGCCTCCATAAGCAAATATATTTTTTTATATTTCCACGCTTCGCGTTATGGGGATATTCTAGATTTTTTTTTTTCAGGGGGCGAGGCGTGTAATGCAAATATTCTGTGAGCATATGTACATTGTACATTGAGTTATGAACTGTAGTGTTGGCCTTCCCGGTCCTAAGCGTATGTATTAGAAACAAATTGTATTGGGAAATAGAGGAGTAGTAATGAGCAAGCATGGGACCTGGTAGCTCGGCATTCTAGGTAGAGAGAGAGTGAGAGGCCGAGAGAGAGTGAGAGCGCGAGAGATAGATAGAGAGAGAGAGAGAGAGAGAGAGTGACTGGTAGACTGATAGGCGAGGGATAAGGTGTTCTTCCCACCAGCACCTCCACCATCGAGCAACTCCACACCTTGGATAATAGGAGCCAATTCAGTGCAGCTCATGAAAAGGTTTATCTGCTCCTGACAGCATGCCCTGCGGGGGCAATGGCACAAATAACAAGAAGGAGGCAAAGCAAAACTGGGAGTACAGTCCAGCGTTGCTACCCATTTCCCATTCTGTCAATAACCATCTGCATTTGCAATACACACTCCCCCCTTTTTTTTTCTCTTTTTTTCTTCGCAATCACCATTGTAGATAGGTAGCCGAGGGAAGTTGACAGACACGTTTGAGGTTGTATTGGAGGTGTACACGGAGCAGTCACACACATGTACATGCACACTTCACACACACACACACGCAAACACACGCAAACACAAGTAGGCCTACATGCATGCACATACACACACACACACACACACACGTTCATATTTTTATATTTCTATAATTCTGTTGAATGCACTTTAAAATATTCCACACATTTAATATCTTGGTTAGGTGTAGCATTAAATCAAATTTAGCACAAAGCATATTTTGCTCAAAAATAATTTAGAGAGCTGGTGATGCACAAAGATGGAATAATTGTACAAATTTTTTCCCATTATAAGAACAGAAATTAAACGGACATTTGTGCAATGTCCCTAATAGTTTTTAATAATTATCATATTAGCTACTTAACACACACACTAGCGGCTTAACACACACACACTAGC